>JAQZBX010010636.1:0-44019 GCA_029593785.1 Cabassous unicinctus
TATAATTTATTGTGAAATGGACTACCCTAAACTGAATGTTGCTATTCTTGGTGCCTAATTTGAACTCTAGCATATATAAGCTCCCTGCTCATTTTTCTAAAATTATTTTTATAAGAATATTTTTGTTTGTTTTATTTATAACATGGAAAATTCTTCTATATCTATGTTTTCTAGTCAAGTGTCACCTATTTATAATACATTTGCTTAAAGTTTCATTGCTAAATTCACACCTTTGATAGGAATAAATTTGAAGTGACCTTGGTAAACACAAGTGGAAGTCAAAAAACACAGGCTATTATATTCCCCAGGAATAAATTTAACACTGTGTATACCAATCAGAAGTAACAGGTTGTAGTCAACCATGGCAACAAATGACTAAGGCTTCACTTGAGTAGCAAGCTAATTCTTTGAAATGTTATTTAATCGAAAGGAATCTTTTTATCTGACAGCATGGGAATGAGTAAATAAATTATGATGTCATTTATAAACATTATTATCATATTATTATATTTATAAATAATTTAAATAACAGGGAAGTGGAAAAGGCAAGAAAACACATAAATTGTCAATCTGAACTATTTAAACAATATGCCCAGGAGAGGAATACAACAAATTATAAAGAGAGTTATCGCTAGGTGCTGGGATTGGAACTTTCCAATGATTTCAAGTATTTGGGGGCAATACAAACCATCAGCTTTATAATTAGGAAAATGTGTACCCTTTTTGCCATTTTACTGTTGTTGGTTCGTTTTACCTTCAGTATGTCAGATATTTAGTGGTTTGGGTTCTGGGCTATTGAACTAAAAGCATATTTGAAGAATAGGAGAGAAGATAATAGAATGGAGACATGAAGATGACTGAAAAGTTGGGAAATGTGACTCAAGATGATACACCTGGCAGGATGCTGGCTGGATAGCATGTAAGCAGATGATGGATTCCTACACAGAGCATGACGGCAATCAAGGACATAATAGCCACTCCATCATCATTTCTTAAATGAGCTTTTAAAATAAGTGAATGGATTCTACATCTTCCCTGAGTCAATAAGAAAAAAAAATAATTGAAATTATAGAAAGAGCAATTTACATTTGGTATAAAATTCTGTAAGTTTATTTAAAATATGGAAGATATCGTATAGACGCCTTTCAGAAAAGGGTTGGGGGAGGGGTTGGAAAGTGAAAGGGAAAATTGGGGTGCTAATTAAGTATGACCTCACAAAGGATCACCTAGACCTAAATACTGATGTTCCTTAAGGAATGGTCACAAAGATCCAATTCCAAGGAATACGTTTTCTAAACCTGGCAATTAGGATCTGCTGTATTAAGTTGATTGATATTTGAATTCTGGGAAATTTTGGATAAAATTGTTATTTCACAAAGGTAAATGCCACTTATGCAAAGTACTTTAGTCTGAGATTAATATGATTATTTATAAATTATTTTATTAACACCTTTGGAAAGAAATGGGGCCTTGGCTAAATTTCTTTGATTAAATGTGGGGTCAAAAATTACTGAGTATTCAAAATATGTTGAGTATCCACAGAAACTATTTACAAAGTTATTGTCAACAGTATCAGCAATATTGATGGCTTCAGGGAGCTTGCCATGAGCTATTATTATATTTCTATACATATCCTTATATTTTCATATACATTTACTAAGAGCTCTCACTTCACATATATTTATGAAAACACTTGACATTAAATAAGTCTGCGTATTTATGTTTTTAAACAATTAACTTCAGATTTATGTTTTATTACTTTTATAACAGTTTTTAACATTCCCATTGAAGAAGGATACTTTTAAAGTCAGAAAACTAAAGCCAAGTTGTTTTTAAAGCCTTAATTGAAATAAATTATTTCATTATAAAATTTCCTGATTTATCACCACCACCACCACCAAAATACATATGAAAATCAAACATGGACAGCTTATAATACACAGTATAAATAGGTAGACATGTGTTATTATGTTGTAGATGAATCTTCACATTCATAAAACTCAAGTATGCAAAAATGAAGTTATTTTTAATAAACTTCCTTAATTTCTGTTTTTATCTACAAACTGCTTATTGGACAACAGCTTAAAATTGCTACTCTTAAGTAAACTCAGTCTCTTCAGGATATAAACTTGGTGGATTTAGGATTGAAGGTCTGTCAATTTAAGGGAAGTGTATTCTTCTTAGGGTTCCCTGCTCCTTAGGATTATACCCAACTTCTGCAAGGACATGATATCAAACTGGAGGAACTCTTGCTTCTCTGTAACCTTCTGCCATCCCTGGCAGCCTCTGAGTCGTGAATCAGACCATGAGCTCCTAGTATTTTGGTGCTGGTTTTCGCTACTAGTTTGAAGCCCAGCTGTGATCTCCCATTATATCTTTATTCTCTGCATCCTTATCCTCTGAACCTCAAAGTCCTTTCACGTTTGTTGCCCACTTTCAGCTCTTGGGGCTCAAAGAGTCTTGGCTCCCCTCTCTGCACCAGGCTTGATTGTATAAGGCTTCCCTGAGCTGCCTCTAAGAACCCATCTGCAGATGAGTTCTTGCTAGCCTGCAAGGCTTGAGGATTCCATGGGCTCTGCCCTAGCTATCAAGACACTGGTCTGCTCTGGTATCCATTAGAAATAAATTAGATGAATAAAAAGGAATGACAATACCAAGTGCCGGTGAGGATGCAAACTAACCAGAATTCTTATACTTTGCTGGTAAGGATGCAAAAATGGTTTATCACTTTGGAAAACAGTTTGGCAGTTTCTTACTAGGTTAAACATACACTTACCATATGACCCAGGATTTTTACTCCTAGGTATCTGTCCAAGAGAACTGATAACAGCTCTCTACCAAAGGGTTGTACACAAATGCTCATGGCAGCATTATTCATAATCACCCCAATTGAAAACAACCCACATGCCCATCAACTGAAGAATGCACAAACACATCGTGGTATATCCATCCAATGGAATACTACTCAGCAATAAAGAGGAATAACATACTGATTCAAGCACCAGTATGGGGGGATCTCAAAAACATTGTGCAGAGCAAAATTAGCCAGACCCAAAAGATTACATAGTGAATGATTCACTTATGTAAAACCAGAAAAGGAAAATCTAATTTAAACCGATAAGGGAAGTTTCTGTGATGATAGAAATGTTCTATGTTGTCACAGATGACTTCATTGATGATGGTGGTCAAATGGGTTAATTAATTATTCAAAAGTCATTAAAATGCACGAGACAAATATTACATTTTAGTGTCGGTAAATTGTGTGTCAGTAAAGCTGATTTAAAAATAAACAAATTAGAATCTCAACTGATTTATTCTCTTTGAACTCTTGTGTGATCCTCCCTTTTATTGGGGGAAAGTACACAAATGCCTTTGATACATGAGATGGGGAGGAGGGTTCAGGAACCTACACAGGAAAGCCTGGGTTCACACCTCCTTCATTCTGATGAAAGATAGAGGTATTGATCATGGGTAGATACCATTTTGCAAACATAACATTATAAGGTAATAGCTCCAGAGACATTCATTCATCATCCTGGATGTGCCAAGAAAAGTCCCAAGTCTTGGGAGTATACCCAAGAGTAAGGCATTCCACAGCAAGTATTGTGCACATGAGGGCCTTACCTGGCTGCTCAATGTTGTGTCCTCAGTAACTAGTTCAGATGTTCAACGATATTTATTGAATGTGTAGAATGAAGACAGAGTTCTTCATTTGGTGGCTATTGAAGTCTAGTGCAAATAGGCACAGATTCTTGCCATTTTAAGACAGACATTGCTGATGATGACACATTAGTTCTGTAGGTGTAGAGAGGAGGGGTGATCAGCCCAGCTGGAGTTTCTGGAAATGCCTCATAGATGGAATGATGTCCATGCTAAGACCTGAAAGATGAGTTTGAGTGTAACAGAAGAAAAAAGGAGAATATGCCAGGCAGGAAAATGACTTATGCAGGAGCATGGAGATTCATTAATTCATTCAAGAAATATTTATTTAATAACTTCAATGTGTCAAACACTGTTGTAGATGCAGAGGACTGAAGATGAACAAGACAGAAAATAATTCTTGTCCTCATAGAGCTTATATTATGGTGGGGATACAGATAATAATAATTTAAAAACCACATCAATAATGGGGAAGGTAGCCTTCTAATTGATCTAGGGTTTTCACAGAAGGACTCGTTCGTAAGGGCTGTGAAGGCAGTTAGAGAGGAAGCCAGGTGGATAACTAGGGGAGGAGTGTTCAAGGGAGACAGAGGTGCATGTGAAAAGGTCAAGTGCTTGGAGATGATGGGCATGATCAAGGAAGCGCAGCGAGGCCAGTGTGGCTAAAGCAGTGGCGACAAAAGGAAAGTGGGAGGAGATAAGGCCTGGGTAGTAATGAGGAGAGGGGAGCAGACTATGCAGGACCTTGTGGATCACTATGAAGAATTTGGATTCTATTTAAATAAAATGGAAACCACTGATGGAAGACATGAGATGACCAGTATTGGCAAGTATCACTCTGGCTTCTTTAGGGCGAGTTGGCTACAGGGAATAAGGGTGGAAGCAGGGCTCCAATTAGCAGGCTGTCACAATAATCTGGGTGAGAGATAATTTCTGGAACAGGGTAATCACTGTGAAGATGGGGCAGTGAGGTAGGATTCTAGATAAACTCCAAAGATAGAGTTGACAGGATGTCCTGATGGATTGAATGTGGGTGGTATGAAAGGAAAAGGTGTCAAGGATAATTCCAAGGAGATGTGTGAGGAAATGCAAGGAATCTGTTGTTAGGGAAACAAGAAAGAGTAAAGCAAAGTTGTGGATGATGCTGGAAAAATGGGTAGAGGCCATTCACTGGGAGCCTTTTATGCAATAGTAGGAGGTTTGGCTATTTTGTTGGAAAGGGGGTATCAATGAAAGGGTTTCAGCAAGGCAATAGTATGTGCAGATACTGGTTTTCGGTGAGACTTTGTGATATTAGTGTGGAGATGAGATTCCGAGACAATAAAACTGGAAGTAGAGAAGCTAGTTAGAAGGCTACCATGATAATTCAGTGCACCTAGGACCTAACTCAAACAGAGCTCATGAAAATATAGAGAAAGGAATCATTTCGTAAAATATTCAAGAGGTATAAAACTGGCACTACCCACTCGTCAGTTGGATGAGGGGGATGAGGTAGCTGGAAGAGTCTATATTGACTGAAGTTATTCTCCTCGCATTAAAATTAATGGAAACATAGAAATGAATAGGCGTGTGGAGGAGAGCGATGGGTTCAGCTTTGGATCTTTTGAGTTTGCATTTCCTAGCTATATAAAAGACCCAGAAGGAAAATTGATAGATGATTCTAAAGCTCAGGGGGGAGTTCACAGTTGCTGTCAAAGCAACCTGGGCCTCAGATTTACAATGATTGGTGTTGCATTCCCTCCACTGGCTTTGACCATCAGTGGCACTTGTATTTATTATATGCTTATTCAACATTACAAATATATTTCAGCATAAAATTTTTCCATCTATTTAAACTAAAATTTCATATATTCCTTTGGCATAGTGGTATAAAGACACATTACCTAAAACACTGGATGGGTGTCATTAGACATCTTGGAGAAATGGAAGCTCTGTTCTTGGAAGTTGGACCTACAAGCACATTAGAAGAGAGGAGGGCAGTGTGCACCGTGCTGTGGGAGAAGTGCCCTATGAGTCCTTATTAAGAAACTTCTTTTTTGTGTGATTGGTTCCTCTATGGGTGCTATTATCCTAGCCTTGCTCTGATGTGCTATATACAATTCTTATAGGTTGATCTTAGATATAATTAGCACACATGGGTGGCTCTGCTACCCGCATTTACCTGGCCGTAGGCTATGGACATAAGCCAATTAGGCAACTCTCATATGTTGATACTGATATTGTTCTGTGGCCATTTCTGGGGCTTAAGGGTCATCATTAAAACACTCTACACCTGGACATAACTATTTTGGAGTCTTCAGCCAATGGTTGGTAGTTGTGACTACCTGGGAAAAGCCTAGAGAGAGAACAGAGCCAAGCTTGAAATGGGAAGAACACTGGCATTTGAGGTCCGGGCAGAGCTCACGAAGGAGATTAAGACAGAATGGTCAGGAAGAGAAGAGGCGACTCGGCGACAAGGTCCCACGGGAGCTGTCCCCTGCGGGCCTCTCCAGGGCTTTCCTTTCTCCGCCTGGGATCCCGCGGCTTCAGCACGCTGCTCTTCTTGTCGTAAGGCATGAGGGATCCCGTTTCTGGGTCTTCTGTACTTGCTAGTCCCTTTTCTCCCGGACCTTTGCAAGCCTGATTCATTTCGGTCATTCAGGTCTCAGCTCACAAGTTTCCTCTTCAGAGAAGCCTTTCCTGATAACCCTAAATTTAAAAAAGCCTTTCTGTGTGCTACTGTAATATTCATTATTTTCTTCATAGCACCCATCACAACTTGATGTTATTTGATTCATATATTCTTTCCTTTTTTATGGCCTATTTTTCTGCTCTTGAACGTAGACTCAATGACCCTTTTGTCTTTCTTGTTTAGAGGAGTATTGTCAGGGCCTTGGGAAGATCTGCCTCGTGGCAGCTGGTCGGCAACTATTTATTGAATGATCGAATATTTCAAGGCAAGGTGCAAAGCACACAGAGAGCTTTGAGAAAGAGTAAACGGGCACCAATGTCAAGTTCAGGAAAAAGCTCTAATAAAATGAAGAGGTATACTTTGGGGTTGACACAATCCCAGTCCTCAAACAATGTTTGTTGATGGCACAAAGCATTGACCCTGGAAATGCAAAAGGCATTTTAGAGCAGCGTACTGCAATGTGATAAAAATGGTACATAGGCTGGAGGCATCAAATGAACGACATTTCAAATACCTTTTAATCTACTCCCCACATACACGCTCAGAGGTTTCCTCTGCTCTGGTCTTAAGCCACCCAGTCACTGCTCTGGGAACAGGAAAAATGGCACTCTCACTGAACGTTGTTGAAGCCATGCCTCCCATGCTCGTGGCTTGCAAGTATTTCAGTCATGTCCTGTTGCCAATCGGCCGTGAAGTGCGGCTGTTTCAGCTTTTATTCCTCTAAGGTTATGTGATGACTGTTGATCATATTTGTCAGTTGTGAAATTTTGATCCGCTTCATTTCAGAAAGAGTTTACTCAAGGAACTTTGCCACAGTCAGTGTGAAAGAGAGCAGTTTTTGTGTTAGAAAGTTGCTTGGACCCATTTTTTCAGCTGGATCGTGGGTTTTGATTACTTAAATATGTCGTTTTTTATAGAGCTTAATAGATCTTTCATCTGCCTTTATGAGTGTTTTAATGTTTAGAATCTTGCACTGTGGGTGACTCTGCATGGGCAGAGATGAGAGGCAGGGAAAACCTGCTCCTCCACGTCGTTTGCCCATCCGAATCTGTATAGCTGTCCGTTGCCTCAGCTCATCCTCCGCGATCTCTGTCCACGTGGGCTGTGACAGTCATTATCTGGACCTCAGGTGTTGGTTGACTCAGGCCACTTGGAGGTGGCCCTTCTTCCAGCCTGCATCATCATTTCGGGTCCAGCAGTTGCCTCTGCCGTCTCCAGGCCAACTTTGAACACAGTCAGTCATCTTCCTTCTCTGCCACGAAATTTTCTGATTTCTGAAGGCTCCATTTTCCTAAATACACTCAGCAGCCACTTTTTCTTTAGGTGTTGGCTCCTCCTGAGGGTCAGTTTAGATGCCTTGAAATTCTCAGGGGTTTCGCCCCTCACCTGGGTTTGGCCTAGGGTGTGGATAGCTCCTCTCCTTTGGGAATCGAACCAAGTCTGTACTTGAGTCACATTTCCTTTGTTCCTCCTTCCATCAATATCCAAGGACCATTGTTTTTTAAAGTGGCTACCGGAACCTGGGGAAAGCTGTGAGCTTCATCAAGATATTTTATCATAAATCTTTTGCTATATCACGACTCTATTCTAACTCCTCTGCCTCCATGTTTAGGCTTTTGAATGCAAAAGCCAAGAAGAGACTACTTTTTCTGTTTCCTCCGGTCACATCGTTTCTCTGAAACAATTAGGAAAGAACAGCCTAGTTGAGGGAATGGTGAGTAAGCCAAAAACACGGTAAGATCCCACTAAGAATGCATGGCAGGGCTCATGCTGGCTAATATTTTAACCTTCTTTTTCCATAGCTCAACTAAATATCAACTTTTAATTTAATAATAAGTGTTATAAGTAGCTAAATCATGTGATTTCCTTTTCCATGCCGCATGCTTTCTTATCCATGCATTAACAGAGATGTTAATAAGTATTCAAAGGGAAAATTAAGGTAGCAGAATAGAGGAAACAAAACAAACTAAAGCAAAAGAGCATAAAAGAGGAAGCAAAGCCAGCAAAAGACTAGAGACTCTTTAATTCTTGGGTTCTGTCTTATGTCACTGAGGTGTTAGTATTTGCAGCACTAACCTAATCCATCCCTTCTCCATCCCTGAAGAAATGATAAAGGAATAGAGAAAGGAAATAAGGACCCACATTGGGCACATCTCATTCTCAAGCTCTCCTGGCCTCCCCCCTCTTCCAAAGCTCCAAAACCTCAACTCTCAACACACATGTACATGTACTTGTACACGTATACGTGTAGCACGTATGTGCTGGGGAGTCATTTGTATTAACAGGCTCCTCTTCTGGAGTACAAAAACAACTCTTAATCCAATATTAGTTTGTTTACAAAGAAGCTTCGATTTACAGGTCAAAGGGAAGAAGAAAAAACAGTAAACGAAAAAAACCCACAAAGGTTTGTTGTGTTAACATAGGTCCCAACCAGTTTTCCTGTGGCCGTCTTTTCAGCTCTTCCTTCTTTATCTTTAGCACAAGAACTAGGTTATGCTACACTTGGATAACTCTGGAAACTGAACTGTAAAGTTTGGAGAGTTGTGTAGTTGATGGAGAGTTAGAGAATGAAGGAGAGTTAACACGTGATGGATAGTTGGAGGAAGATGTAGTGTTGGTTGTTTTACTATTTAGAGAAAAATAATGTATTTCAACACGGAAGTCATGAGAACCACAGATCCAATTTTTTTAAAAATTATTTTTAAAGAAGGTTTAGATTACATAAATGTTACATCAAAATATAGGGGATTCCCATATACCCCACCCCCTTCCCCACCCACACTTTCCCACATTAACAACATCTTTCATTAGTGTGGTACATTTGTTACAATTGATGAGCACATATTAAAGCACTGCTACTAACCATGGATTATAGTTTACATTATAGTTTACACTTTGCCCTGCACAATTTTATAGGTTTTGACAAAATGTTTAATGGCCTGTATCTATCATCGCAATGTCATGCAGGATAATTCCAATGTCCCCAAAATACCCCCATGTTGCACCTGTTCTTCCCTCTGCCTCCTCTCTGAACTTCTGGTGACCACTGCCTTTATATCAGTGATACAAGTTCTTCCATTGCCAGAATAATCATAAGTCTACTTTAGTCCATATTTACTTTCCCCATTTATGTTTTTTCCTTCCTTAATCTTGAGGATTTGGGGATGGTGATGCTTGCCCTGCCTCTGATTGAGAGGAAACTTAGATCCCATGGTGCAGATGGATGGAACTGTATTGTCCGCTGTTGCAAACACTCTCCACTTTCTGGGATGGACATTGTCTATCGTCATTCTTTTGTTAGTTGTCCTGGGTGAGTCTGATGAACTGGAGAGTAGGTGTTGCAGCTCTGCTGAGATTCAGAGCTCAACCAGCATATGACCAAACCAAAGATTTCTGTCTCTGGGACATATATTTAACAAGTATAGTGCTAATTATAGGTTCAAATAAAAGGGGCAGAAGAGCCATGCATAGGGAAATTATAAATGAGTCTAACTCTGTTACATTGGGGAGCATGTATTCCAAAGTAAGGCCCACTACTGAGATTGTTTGTCCTGCCTATAGTGTCTTAATATCTCTAGAGCCCTCAGGAGCCCTGCTGTCTGAGGCACTATTTACTATGGCAGTCAATGAGATCCTGCTGAGATGTGTATAAGCGTAACCTCTGGAATGACCTCCCTACTCACTCTGAAATCTCTTAGCCATAAAAACTCATTTGTATTTAATATTTCCCCCTTTTGGTCAAGTTCTTTTTCCAGATTCCTCACTAGTTGGTGCTTGGTAATAATCTCTCAGTGCCAGGGAAGCTTATCCTCAGGAGTCATGTCCCACACCGGGGTCGGGTGGTGTGGTAGTGCACTTATATGCTGAGTTTGGCTTAGAGAGAGGCCACATTTGAGCAATAAGGAAGCTTTCAGGAAGTAACTCTTAGGCATTATATAATACTAGGCTAAGTTTCAATTTCACTAGGAAATGTTCATTAGTACAACCATCAATATCAAAGGCCTTGCGTATTGGTCTGTTCTTCACTAGGCACTGCCTGTGTACATGGGGGATTCTTGTTGCTCTATTAGAGAATGTAGCAGGACTCCCCAGGATGGGAATTCAATATTCTTTTGCTTATTGTGTGGATCTCCACCAAGAAAACACATCATGACCATTTGAACATATTCATATGACTTAGAGGCATGCCCAGGTGCACCCTTCCCCACACATCCCCCCATCACTGACACCCCGCACCAGTGGTCCTCCCCTGCCACAGTTGTGATCCTTCTGCAATCCAAAGCCTCCCTAAAAACAAAAGCAAAAATAATAATAATAATAGTAAAAAATAACAAATAAAATACAAAAATAAAAAACACAGATCCAGTTTTTATGTGTAAACACCAGCCTCTGATATTGAAGCTGGTGGCTCTTGGAGGCTGTGGGAGAAGAAGCCTCTGAGCTTTTAGAGTAAATTAGCAAAGTAGTTGCCATGCTGGTGCTCAGGACTTTAGTACTGAGGTAGCTTTTGTTTTATTATATAATTTTAAAAAATTATATATGCTTATGTCAACTCTGGTATCTGTGTTTTATGTCCTTGATGATATGCTCCTTGATGGCAGTGGTTGTACCACTTATTTCTTGATATTCTTCTCCAGTGCTTGATGGGATATTGAGCTCACAGCAAGGACCTAACACACACTAACTATATTTCTTTCCACTGAGCCTTATGTGTTTACGTTTCTTGGCCTGAGCTGTTTCTAATGAGTTTGCTTTGTCTCTGACTAGATTGTAAGCTTTTTGAGGGCAGGGACCAGGCCTTCTACTTACTTTCATTCTCCTACCATGCTTAGTAGAGTGATGGGCCCAGATGGTGAGCTCACTAAATACTTGATGAACTGAGTGATTGCCTAGAAACTTCCTTGAGGTTTCAGCTCTGGGAAATTAAAACTTAACGTTTGCCTAACAAAACAAATAAACAAAGCACAGCTTATGTAAGAGGAAAGCATCTCTAGATTTCTTAATGGTTCTGATATTTTCATTAGCACAAACATCTTGCAGTCATCAGAACTTGCTTGGCTGCTGGTGATAGAAGCCCTATCCAAACTGACTTTCACAAAATGAATGAATGAATGAATGAATTGAACAAACAAGCATTATTCAACCACATCACTGACAATTCTAAGAGTTTGCTGGTTTGATGCACAGCTGCATCCAGGGGCTCCAATAGGGTCAACTGGACCAGTTCCAACTGTCTTCCTTGGTAGTGTCTGCTTTCATCTGCAGTGCCTGTGAATCCCACAGACACATTTTCCTCATGGTGGTCCTGGTGGCTTAGGTTTCCTTCCCACCACTTTAGAAAATTCCTGGGACCGACCCCTCATGGCGCTGATGACCTGGGTGGGATCATCTCTGGATCTGAATCAATTCTTGTGGCCAAAGATATATGCTGTTTGCATTGTGCAGACCTGGGTCACGTGACACCCTGGAACCAGGTGGTTAGCTCAGACTAGGACTGGCCCTGGAGGAGGGATCCTTCCCCAGTACAAAATTGGAATATTGTTTCTAAAAGAAGGGATAACGGATGCTGGGTAAGCCAAAAACAAAATTAATTTTTCCCAGATGGACTCCATGATTGAAGTGATTCTGTCTACTAAAACACTGCTTTTTATTTAATAATTCATTTCTCTATCTTCTGTTCATCAAAGGAATTAATCTGCCTTGTATGAAACAATATTAAGCCAATATAATTATAAACAAACAAACAAAAAACCTGGATGTTGTAGGCTACATGTATGGTTTCTCTTGGGCTTTTTAGTAAAGTAGACATAGCTCTGGGACCTCCAATCCTGCCCCAACCCCTACTATCATCTTACAACCATGGATCAGAAACACCTGCTAAAGATTGCTTCAGCATAGAGATTGTCACACCTAACTGTGCACCAGAATCACCAGGGGTTAGTAAGGAATACAGATCTCCATACGCCAACCTTGGAGATTCTTAATTAGTGGACTGGGAGAAGGGCTCAGGCATTGGAGTTTTTAGAAACAACCTAGTGAGTCTAATGTGCAGCCACAGTTGGGGATGACTACAAGACTTGCTCCTTTTGCTGTGATTTCAAGGGGGTCTGTCAATCAGGAATCACAGTGAACGCAGCCGTACCTGACAGAGTGGCAGTCTGTAACTCCAAACATCTGCACCATTCGCCCCAGGTGTGCCTTGCCCTCTGTCCATCACACCTCTGCAAAAACCAGCAAACACAACTGTAATCACGGTAGAGAAGTTCGCAGAAAGGTTGACACCAAAGGTGTGTTTTTCCTTTTGCTCATGTGCTAATTTTCTTTTCACGGTTATAAACAGCGACTGGTTTACATTTTTGGCAGGGTTGTGCCTCTGAGTTAATATTCATCGTGAGTGCCAGTTGAGCAAAGTTTTCCCAAGAACTTTAGCATTGTTTGTGGTTTAGAGGTCACTCATAATGGCTTAAAGAATTTAGCTGGAGTTTTGATCTTGCATTTTTTTGCTGTTCCTGCAGAATACTATTATTTTTCTTAATTAATTAAATATGTTTTTCCAAGAAGATACAGGCTGTAACATGAATAATTCTGCCATCTGATTTAATCTGTATGTGTCTACATTTTAAAGAAATTTGGAAAGAAGCAAACAATGAAGCTCAGCACATCAATATTGGTACTAAAAACTGGACTGTAAGTTGATGTAGGGCAGAATCCACAGAAAATTTAGAAAATCGTTGAATATATATGGCATCTAAACTTGGAGATCTCAATGGTACATCATCAAAGCACTTTTATGCTATGGTCTGATGAGAACATTTGTTATGGCTATAGCTCCAGTAACCATATGATCTGAGGATCTAGGAAAAATTGGATTTAAAATATTGTTTCATTATCTCCATAAATCATCAAAATATCCTGTAAATTTCATTATGCTGGCATCCAAATAACACATCTCTGTTTGTTTTTCTCTCAGCTGCACCTAAAATATCTGATACTGGGTTTGGAAAATTAGGATATCACAAAAATGCAAATAAGGCTTGTAGGGAAGTACAAATAGTAAAATTCAGGAATGACACTCTATTTTCACTTCAGATATACCACTGAACTGTCTTATCAGAGCTTGTGAGAGTATTACAGGAAATTAAGGTCTAGAGTAAATGAAACTATATTTGGGTTTGACATGTACATTTGAATTCTTCCAATTTCACTGTTCAAATCCCCTGACCAGAAGTGTTAACATCTAATTGATTTCATAAAGCTTAACTTGAGTTAAAGGAAAATTTACCTTTTGGAATTTATATGCAAACAGAAAGATAACTCACAAATTTGTTAATTGTTTCTGGTCTGAACTACGTTATCTTTGGCCAAAGGCATTAGAAGACTTACATGGTAAGAAGAAGAGGGCCTCTAAAATAATTTATGAACATCAAAATAGATCAAAGAAGGAATGAAATATTGAATATAGGAACTGGTAATGTTTTAGAGGTGACATACTAAAATAATACTTGTTTCTTTCCTGATGTAGAGAGTATTTGCTATTTAGCCATACTGTATACAATAATACAGTCATGAAATTTTGCACAGTCTCAGGGCATGATGAGATAGGCAACATGTATAAACATTAATGAAATTTCAGACCCTGATTCCTGAGAAAATCCTATCCTTGTTTAGGATACCAATGTGAGATGAATCATCCCATTAAAAAAACAATGCTTGAGGGTTCCAGTTGCTCCACATCCTCACCAACATTTGATATTATCAGACTTTTTAATTTTAGACATTCTAATAGAAGTGTAGTGGCATCTTATCATGTTTTTAATTTGCATTTCCCTGATGACTAATGATGCTGAGCATTTTTCATGTGCTTGTTTGCCATCTGTTTATCCTCTTTGGAGAAATGTCTGTTCAAGTCTTTTGCCCATATTTTTACTGGGTGCTTGAGTTATCATTGAGTTGTAAAAGCTATTTGAGTATATTCAGATGCAAGTCCTTTTTCACGTATATGTGTTGTAAATATTTTCTCCCAGTCTGCTGCTTGCCTTTTTACTTTTCTTGGTGTTGTCTTTAGAAGAACAGAATTTTTAATTTTGATTAAGTCATGTAAAAATGTACGTTTTTTTTCCTTTCACAGTTTGTACTTTTTGTATCCTAAGAAATTGTCTGCCTATTCCAAAGTCACAAAGATATACTTCTAGAAGTTTCATATTAAAACTACTTTAGAAAACTCTTTGGAAGGTTTTTATAAAGATAAACAGGGACTTAACATACAACCCAGAAATTCCACTTAGGAATTTCTTGGGTACTTACCCAAGAAAAATGAAAATATATGTCCACAGAAAGATTTTAACACAAATGTCCATAACATCTTTATTCATAATATCCCTCAAATGGAAACAATCCAAATGGCCATCAACAGATGAATGGATAAAAAATGTTTGGTATTGCCCTAAAAACGTTATGCTAAGTGAAAGAAGTCAGACACAGAATTTTTAAACAAAATTCTACAAGAAAAAAATCTATAGTGACAGAAAACAGAGCAGTAGTTGCTTGGCACTAGAGATGTGGGAGGATATGACTGGTAAGAGACACAAGAAAACCTTTGGAATGATGGATATGTCCTGTCTTTTGTTTGTGGCATGGTTATATGGGTGTGCATATTTGTCAAAATTCATCAAAGTGTTCACTTTTAATGTTTATAGAAAATCAGGAAAATTTAGCTACAATTTGGTTGAAAGATGATTTAAAAATACCACACAGGGTGAGCCAATAATGATGTAAATACTTATTGGAAACCATAATGACTGATGTTATAAATAGAATTATTGGTAGAATATGCAGCTGTTAAACTTCTAGAGTTCTCACATTATCTTTTTATTTTAAAACAAGACATTTTCCTTAATGGGAAATTTGAAAAAATATAGAAAAGTTAGAAGAATCAAAAAGAAAGAAAAAATATTTCTTGTCTCAACACCAAACCTAACTTTTTTCTGTGCTTTGTATTTTTTTCCACAGTTGTATTCATGCTCTTAATAATTTCATAGCCTGCTTTCATCAGTTAACATTATATTTTAAACTTTTCTCCAAATAATTCCATAGTTTGTACAAATATGGTTTTAACAGTTGTATAATAGAGAAATATACACTAAAAATTATTTTAAATAAAACTACCTCTTACTTTTGCACACTTTCTTTCTTGGTTGTGATTGAATGTTTATCTCTGTCTAATACTATGACAATTAGCACACCGATTTTTTTCCCCTTGAGGAGTATTTACTTAGGATAGATTCCTAAACACCTTGATCAGAGGATAATTCAGTTAGCATTATTACTGGAAACCAAAAGATTAAAACTTGCCCCTTCTGCAGGCCTTTCCCTTGCCTTTTCATTCTAGAAAATCTTATCCTTTTTACTTTTCAATGAATCATTGTTTTCCAAGGCAGGGAGCTAAGGAGAAAGATTTTCACCTACTCTTCCAGACGTACTGCATTGCCTGAATTAGCCTCATCTAGCTGTCAAAGTGCCCAGAAACCACGATGATAGGAGCTGTGGAAATAGATATCTAGCATATGGGAACCTGCTTATAATTTCTTGCTCACAGCATTTATCCCACATACAACATTTATCTTTAAAAGAGCAAGACTAATGAACCTGTATGCATTGTTTTCTACTTATAGCATGTCCTCATTTGAAATACATCCCACGGAAAATAAAGCTGTTCTCATGAGGAAGAAAGCGCCATGTTTTATAGTGAGTAATGTCATAATACCTTGGTTTAATTTTTGCTTTTGCCACTGACCTTATTGGGACATTTTTAAAAAAAATCAGAGAGTCAACCTATTGTCTGTAAAATGCTTTGACGAGCTCTGGTCTAGAGTGCTCTGTAACTACACCTTTCAGTAAAAATTAATTACTCTTCGATCAAAATTGGATTGACCGGATTACTGAGGAGGTGTCCATTTGGGGAAGTTATTTTTTTGCATTGACAAAGGATCCACAATATTAGTCCTTGGAATATTCCACTCCTCTAGCGAATTACAGCTATGGCTTGATTTTCGAAAATTCAGATTCCAGTCAACTCACTCGGTAATACATCTGCTACTAAGTGACAGGCAATATAGAATGGTGATTAAGCTCTGATGCTTAAAAGCTGTGTGTTATGGGGCAAGTTACCTGGCCACTTTAAGCCCCAATTTCATCTTCTGTAAAACAGGCAAGGAGTCGACCTGCCTCCTAAGTTGTGACGATTAAATGAGTTATGCAGGCAAAATGCCTTCTCGTACATTATGGATGCTCAATAATACTTATAATAGAGAAAATGCAGTAACTGAGAACAATCATGTCTCATAATTCTGCTGATCCTCTTCCTGGTCCCTATTCTTTGAACTCTTGTTCCTGTACAGCTCTGGCGCGGCCCACTACCTTCCCCCCATTCTTTCCATGGAAGACAAACCCCTGAGAGTCTGGAGTATCTGGTAAAAGTCCACTTTACCACTGGGACTGAAACCTGGCTATCTCCTGAGGACCTCACCACTCAGCAGCCCTCTTCAGGAGAGGTTTTTCTTTGACACACTCTGCCCCTAGGGCTGGAAGGAGACTTATTGCCCTCCTCACTGCTTTTAGACCCTTCTTATTCCAAAACCTTTGTGTCTTTGAGGCTGTGGCTTCTAGATAGTTCGCCTTCTTCCTTGACCATTACCTATGTATTTCCCAGCCATGCTCCTTTTTCCATTCAGTGTTGGTCTCTGCATCTTCATTTCTCTCCACATTCCTGTCCTGTGTTCTCATTTGCAGGGACTTTTTCCTCCCCACCCACTCCCAAATCTCAAATATAGATCCTTCTCTCTGACCACAACTTCCCATTATACTCATACTTCCTACATCATGATATTCAATCCGTGGATCCCATTGCCTGAGCATAACCCTCCAGCCCATTTCTGCCATCACTTCCCTTTTTTCTAGCCTAGATTTCATGATGCATTATTTTAATTTCTCCCTTGTAAATATTCTCAATGCACTTGCTTTCTTTCCTTCTGTTGTACATGCTTTGCTAAATTCCTAACTTTTCTTGCTGTTTCCATACCTGTACATGAAGAAGCTGAATATAGCTGAGGAAAAAAATCAAGACATCAGACCTCAAATGGCTTCTCAACACTCCCAACCACCCTAGTACTTGTTTTTTTACATCAAGCACATTTTTTAAATTTTCGTATAATCCCACCTCTTTCTTCCTCATTTCAGCTGATAACTTTGTTTTAACAGAAATCATAAGATGGGAACTCCCTCACTTTTTTTCTGTCACCCAAATTGGTGATCCAAACTTCCCTGCAACGGTACTTGTCTACTTGTTTCTTACCATTAAAATGGCGCTTGTATCCTTTCTCCTATCAAACGTGGTGCTTCCATATTATGTCAGATCTCATCCCCTCTAAACTTAAGTTCTTTGCTCAAATGCTCATTTCCTCTCTCTCCTTCACCAATAATCTTTCTTCTAAATGATCCTTCCCATAATGCCAACATGTGGTGTGGTCACCCACATTTGTACTTCCTTGACCTGGCCCCATTTCTCTGTACCTTTTAATAGCGACTTCTCAAGAGTGGCCTGCTTATACGCCTAATTCGTTCTCACCGTATTCACGCTTCCACGAATTCCAGACTGGTTTCCTCTCCTGCCACTCCACTAAAACTGCTTTTGTCAAGGCCAGCAATAAGCATCATAGTACCAATTTCAAAGGCTACATTTCTGTCCATATCTTTTTTGACCACTTAACAGCATTTACTGGAATCTTAAAAAAAATAAGGCCCTAGTTCTCAAACATTGGCAAATGAGAAGAACCTCCAAGTGGGAGAGAGGCAGTTGTGCCTGTAGGCTTCTCTATCTACCCCCAAGATGCATATTCCCCTTAGAAACCTCCAAGTGACCATATGCCTGCCCAGGGCTCCTTCTCCCTCTTTTTTTAAACTCCTAATTCAGATGTGGACTTGAGGCTCTGCCTTTAAGATCTCTCAGCACAACAGGAGCATGTAAACACACTTAATAAAGGCTCAGGAATAGCAAAAGGAAGTAAACCCAGAAAGAACCTAGCAACCTAATATTCTGGTCTACAAGGCATGGCTCATTCTTCTGCAGCTCAGGGTTCCCAAAGTTCTGATCTTAAAGAATGATTTGTGGTTCCACAGCTCCCCATAAGGGTCTCCTCTGGACAGAAATTGATGCTCAAACACAAGTTCTTTCTGTAGTTCTTAGGGGTGAGCAACACGCCATTTCATAGACTTGCATTTTTTTCACACATGACCAAGGACTATATATGAATGACCCATTGAGTTATTACGTATTAGGTAACCTATGTTGTGAGTTATTAAGTTGGTATTGAATGATACCAATTATAAATTGGTGTTTATGAACTAAAATGACTAACTGGACTCTAACAAATAAGCCTGGTGGCCACACAACATTTGGGTATATTGCAAAGCTCCTTCTGATAATACAGACAACCAAATAGATGTGATACCACTCTTAGGTGTACATGGAAAGGCCAGGGGGTCTTCGGCTTGGCTTAGGGTAGCAGTGCAAAAACCCTGGGGAGCTACTGACCTCATTTTTGTCTCCATGTGGCAGAAGTCATCTAGCAGCACCCACTTTATATCAATTCTCTCTCAAAGCTAGATCCGAGAGAAGAGGGACCTCAGAACAAAAATTTGAGCTTGGTAGTTTGAGGTTGGAGTGAAAAGGAACTCCTGCATTTTGGGGGAAACCTGTTGTCTTGGGCCTGTATTTTAAGGGCTCTGGACCCTCTCACGTGCCTGATTCCATAGTGATAGGGAAATGAAGGCCTCTCTTATGTTGAGTGAGGCTGGAAATAAGGCAACAACTTGCAGTGATTCTTTTGGATTTCTGGGACCAGTAAAATAAAAAAATTAAAAAAGAACAGTAACACAGAATGACTTTTTATTTTACCAAGGAAGGACACTAAAAAAGCAAGTGCCATCTTTTATTAGATTATTTAATAAAAGAAAAGAGCATTTGTGGCCATAAAAAGAATGAGGATATAATTTCAGAATAAATAAAACCATACAATTTACAATATTAAGAAGTATATATTATATATAATATGAAAAGCTCACTATATTTTTTTCCTCTGCATTTTCTGCACTGTGTACCAATGAAAACTGTCACAGATTTGCTCTGGCATATGGAAATCAATGCTCCATCAGACAGCTTTATAAAGCTGTAATGTGTAAATCGGATTACTTAATTGTATATTCCTTTGCCATCTATTTTCCTATTGTTCCCCATTCCTGAATCCTTGATAAAATTCGGTTACATATTATTGCCTTAGCACAGTAAAAAAAGACTTGAATATTCACATCTGAGGCCAACAGGCCCTCTAAAGCAGGGTGGTGGCAGTCGTGATAAGGTTTTGGAAATCTCTCAGGAAGAAGTAACTCTCAGGGTACAGAATTACAAGTAGAGGTGTCTCCTTGTCTGCCCTGTAGGAGGTTTGGGGTTCAGTTTCTTTAAGGGAGATGGGGGATTTCCTAATAAATCTCCCCCATATTCCTGGAATTGCCTTTCTGGGCTCCCTGAAAAGTAGAAAGAGGTACCCTACACACCCTAGCCAATCCCCAGTCCCTGAAAAATAGAAAGAAGCCCTGGAACTTTCCAGCCTCGTCCCACGTCTTTGCAGAATCCACTGACAGCCACAAGCTTCAGCAGGCAGCATGTGAAGCAGGTGCCATTGGGGTCAAGCGGCTGCTCCTTGGCCCGGACCCCGCTGCACTGCTGGACCACTTCTTCACGTCTCCTGGGCCAGGACCGTCTCAGGCGCAGCCTCGACAGCTGGCACACAGTCAACCAGTAAAAGCTGGCAGAAGCGGCCCTGGGGGGAGAGCTGACCTGCTGGAAGTCAACGGGTAAGAGAAGGAAGGTCACGGGAAAGCAGTGACTCAGTGAAACGGTGATGTGGTGAGACGAACTACGGCTCCTTCAGGAATATTTTTTTAGGCAGCCACCAGGTTCATGTATCAAGGTGTGCAGTGTTTCTAGCATTAGAAAGGTCAACTCCTTTTTTCCTCGACCACAATTTAGCTAAAAGGTAGGGCGAGGCCATTAGGCAGGGCCTTTGGCCTGTTTGTTCATCACATTTCCTATGTCGGTCAGATGGCATTGTGTTGAGGCTGCCCATAAAACTAATTTCCATTGGGTTCTTTCCAGGCAAGCTCAGTGTGGATATATTAAGAAAAACCCCAAGCCCAGGTCTCTACCCAGAGGCAGCATTTAAGAGCCTGTTGAGATCAACGCTGTGGAATTGGGCAAACAAACAAATAAAAAAAAAGATAAAAAAAAAAAAAATAGAGAGAGAAAAGGCGAGTGAGGCTCTGGGAATTGCAACTAATTTGTGGACCAGGCCTCCTGTTTCTGCCACACGGTGCATCGCATGATCTGACAAGGCTGTTGGAGAGCAAATGTGGTTTTGGCTTTGCTCTGCTGAGGCGTTGGACTACATCATGCTGAGGTGGAATGAAACTTCAAGGGCATCCAGTGACGTGTGTTTCGTCACCGGTCTGCCCACTCCTGCATTTATCATTGAACCGATGCAATATATGTATTTTTAACTTCACACCATGGTGTTCTGATTTATAATTTCCCAAGGGCAATATTTTTTACAGCGACTGGCAGGGTTTTTTGTTCTTCATTAGGCCTTTTATTAACCCACTGCCAGGGCTCTGTATCTAACCACTCCCAGTGTTTCAGTGATCATATTATCAGTAATAGCATATTTCCTCTGGGAGATATGAATACAGTCTATTGCAGGTGGAAGGCTGGGAGGAGGCGGGGACAGAAAGCAGGAGCATTCCCATTTCCTATCCGTTCTCTGCCTTCAGACTCTCCCCACTAAACTTGCAGGTGTTGACTAGCGACTCTGATGGTTCCTTCACTTCGTTTTTATTATGTTTAAGAGCTGTGACTTGATTTGTTGGGAAGGTTTATATAAGCCCGTGACACCCTACTCTAGAGAAAGTAAGTTTGGCTATGTATTTGGTAATGCAAATCTCTGAAGTTTCCTTAACTGTATGGCTTTGCCTTAAAACAGAGTCTATAGGGTTAATGATTACGGACGAGTTTAAAATGAGGGCCATTAGTGCAGAGGGGCTGCTTTCTGTCTGTCTGGCTAAAGAACACGGATGAAAGGACGTTCGGAGGCCTGAAGTTTAATTACTGTCATCACTGCTCTCCCATTCAGAGAGAAAGAGCCTGTCCCAGTTACAGGGCTGGCAGAATACTGATGAGGCCTTCTGATCTCTTTCACCTTTAGTCAGGACCACACATCAAAACTCTTTAAGAGAACAGATTTTAAAAGACCCTCAGGGGAGGAAGGGCCATACATTTCTTTGGCATCCAATGGGAGCTCCTAGCAGCACGGTCTTTTTATCTCAGCATGGACAGTTACTAGCAGAGTGAACTTGAGCAAGTCACCTAATCTCTCGTCTTTTGTCAATTCTCATAACTGACCCAGGGAACTCGTTTTATTGTTGTGCAGATCAAACCAAATAATGTGCTTTACAGGGATTTTTAAACTGTGATACATACATGTGCATGCATCCCCTCTCAAAATTAAACACAGTCAACAAAGTACATGGCGCGTCTTAGCAGAGATGGAAAACTGATGAGCCTTTCCCCAATTTCTATTTTACCTTATATTCAGTAGCATGAAGGAATAGGGTCAAATAACATATGTGCTGTCATTTTTTTCAAAGATTACTTTTATTTATTTATCTCCCCACCCCCTCATTGTTTGCACTTGCTGTGTCTGTTCGTCTTCTTTTTGTTTCTTTTAGGAGGCACCGGGACCCGAACCCGGGACCTCCAATGTGTGAGGGAGGTGCCTAATCACCTAAGCCACCTCCGTTCCCTGCTCTGTTGTGTCTCTTGTTATGTTTTTCCTCTTGTGTCTCTTGTTGCGTCATCTTGTCACGTCAGCTCACCATGCCTGCCCGTCACGCTAGCTCGCCATCCTGCTCGTCCTCTTTAGGAGGCACCGGGAGCCTCTGCTCCCTGCTCTGTTGTGTCTCTCATTATGTCTTTCTTCTTGTCTCTTGTCACATCATCTTGTATCAGCTTGCTGCACCTGCCTGTCACATCAGCTTGCTGTCTTCTTTAGGAGGCACCGGGAACCAAACCATGGACCTCCCATGTGGTAGGCGGGAGCCCAATTGCTTGAGCCACATCTGCTTCCCTGTTCTGCCATTAAGACTTAAAATATTGACGTCCTAGCTCTTGGATATTCTTTTGCTTCCTCGACTTGATGTTCCATCTAATTGTATTCCAAATGGATAAGGAAAAAAAGGGGGGCTTACCCCATTACCTGGGACCTTGGCTATTGCATGCTGAAGGCAGCGCTGGCTTCATCTTCTTGAAGTGAGTTAGCCTGAGAAATAGTGAGATGTATCTCCCTAAGAGCTGGTGCCTTCCACCAATGATGCAAGGCTTCACGCCGTAAATAGTTCTATCTTATTTAGTTATTCTTGCTGAGATACCACCCAGGAAAGCAAAAACTTGCTCAAAATTTTGTATGGGTTTATATAATATTTTTCTATTACTTTTTGTTTCCCCACAACAGATTGTTCATTGTATTTTGGCAGAGGCAAAGTATCTGTAGTTTGAGCAAAGCTCTCAGATGTATCCAGAAGAGTAGTACTTTAAAAAGAGCCATTCACCATTAAAATAATGAGAGCTGGGAAAAACAGCAAAGAGGACATGGGAAAGGGACTTTAAACACAGTGGGTTTGGGTTAGCTGGGCTTTAGATATGATCACTCTGAGTGAACTGGAATTGTCTTGGGAATACCACCAGCACCTTTCTTGTGGGCATCTGAATGGACATCACCCTGGATGCCTGGAAATGGCCAACAGATCTCCTTGATCTGGTTAGTATCTCCTAATTCTTTAAGACATCCAGTTAGGCCAAATGTGGCACTATGTAGACAAAGAGGAAGGGGAGCTTTCAAAATATACCTTGACACAAAGGTGACATCCTCTTCATTCATAAATGAAGGAAAACGGAGAATAGTTCTATTTCACTAATGGAATTTAACAACCGTAAAATGAATACGCTGACTTAACTGCACTTTGTAAAAGATTCTGCCTCTTTTCTGGAAATTCAATTCCACCATCGGATCTTTGGCCCTACAAGAAAGTCACGGCTCTGATTTCAAAGAAGAAATTGTGAGACTTTTCCAGAGGAGTTCGAGAGCAATGTTTTTATTTGTTATCCTTTAAAAAAATGTTGATCATGGAGTTAATGATTAGAATATAGGTCACCAGAAAATAGAAGTAGGGTAGAGAATGGAAAGCTGAGGATTAATCTGTGCAGAGTTGGTAAAAACATTGTTTTTAAATCTTTGGAGATGAATAGAAATGCAGAAAGCATATCATGGTGTTTGTGACTAGCAGAGCTATTATATGGGTATGACAGTGGTTGAATGGGAAAGTCTCAGGTCATGTATGTTACTAGAAGGAAAGCTAAAAACTATAATATGGGACTGATATTGCATATATAAGACTGTTTCTGCAAAATATAAATACAAATATAATAGAGAGAAGGGAAAAGATTAGCAGCTCTGAACAGCAGGGGAGCATAGAGAGATTGAGAGGTGAGTTTTATTTGTTTTTTGTTTATTATTATAATTATTGGAATATTAAAAGTGCTCTAAGAATGACTGAAGTGATAAATACACAAATACGTGATTACACCAAATACCATTGATTGTGCACTTTGGATTGATTTATGCTTTATTAATATGTATCAATAAAAAGGATTTGTTAAAAAAAAAGTTGAGTCCTCTCTTTGAGCCAGATTTTATGCCAATCTCTTCTCACGCCTTATCTCCTTTCATTCTCACAACCAACCTGTGAGATAAGTACCATTATCATCCCCATTTTTCTGACGCTGGAGAGGCTGGAGAGGCTGAATAACTTGTTCAAGGTTATGTGGCTAGTACCCAGTGGAGTCAGGATTTGAACTCATGTCTGTTTCTCTCAGAGCTTTCTCTCTTAATCATTACAGTAATACCGTCCACCTTAGAGTTAAGTTACAGAAGACAAACTGTAGCAGAAGCAGGATCTGCTGTCCAATTACTCCATTCTCTCAAGGAGTCTCACAGAGTCATCACCACTCCCTCTCCAAAGTGTCCTGAAAATATTGTTCGTGGGACCCAGGAGTGAAATGGCTTGGCTTCCGGCTGTTGTTTGTCACACGTGCCACAAGGTGGCTCGGCGTGGAGTGATCTGAGAGTGAATTCCCAGAGGGTTTATGAGGTGAGGGAACTAACTGCTATTTCCAGTCCTATCGGATTTCACCGGCACTAGCTCAGCCCCATGTTAAAGAATGAAGAGCCGCACCTCGGCTGAACGCTTCAAGCTGTACTAGACCAAAGTCATTTGAAGTTGGGCTCAAATTTCCAATGGGAATCTCTGCGTGTACCTTTAGCTTCACGACACCAGATACTTATTGGCAATTCCTTCTTTAAATTCACAAATTAAATCCAGAAAGAGCTTATACAATTTCAAGCAAAGAAGTTTGTGGCTTGATTAAAACACACACACACACACACACACACACACACACACACACGACAGGCTGCCAGTAGAGAACACCTGGGTAGTGAGAAGGCCCTCGAGCAGCAGATGACAGAGTTTGTAAAGAATGGCAAGCTTTGCGGAGTTGTGATCAAACGCGCCTTCTCCCCCTGCCCCCACTCTCAACCTTTAGAGGTTGAATCTGTTCAGAAAGAAAATTCTGTTCAGGCTGTGGAAGGGTACCATGGGATTTGACCGTCACCGAGGCTGAAGTGAACTTTTTCACCCTGTTTAAATATTTAAAAACAGAAAAATCTCCTGATACAGGCAAATAGGTCACGAAGTGCCAAGAAATATATCTGAGAATTCATCTGCCTTTGAGATCAGGGCTCCTGATCACGCCCTGTCCATTTTGATTTGCTTTGCTGCTCCAGTGTGAGAGTCACCAAAATCTAGCACAAGGAGTAAGACACACGCCCAGTGCCGCAGGAAAGGGACATCCCCGGGGCGAATGAGGTGAGGCTCTGTCACTCAAAGCAGCGTCTTTGGGCTCATTGTGATCATCTCTTCCCCTGGAATAAGGAAGAGAAAGAGGTACTCTACTGCCTGAGGAGGGAAGGGAGGGAGCCTATAGGTGTAGGTAGGGTACAAAGGGCTTTGGAAGAGAAGATAAGACGAAGCAAAGACACTTTTCATCCATTTGACAATTATGCCTTGAGCTGACCCTGCACTGAGTCCAAATCCTGTCCGTCTTTTAAGAAAGAACACTCTGTGTACCCTTGACTATATGTTAGCTCACCTGTTGTGGGACTGGGGAACCTGCAGCAGCCATCTCCTGCCTGGCATACTGAGAATCAGGGAGAGAGGCTTCAGAGAGAAAGCAGGGGAGACGCGAGAGGCGCTGTTACCACGAGTTCCCCATGCCAGTTTCTTTCAAAGGCTGTAGAACACCATGCGATGACTTGCAGCCTCAAAATAAAGGAGCTGAATTTTGCTTGCTACTTGCAACCAAAGATTTCCAATTAATATCATTCTTTCTATATCCCTGTTATTCAAGGACGGGCAAAAGGTTCTCTAGATTACTGTGTGTGGGAGAAAGAAAGAACAATAAAGGGGTAATTATCCATGGTCCAGTTATTTAGAAACTTCTATTTTGTATCTCTCTAGCTAATCTACAGCAGACACTAGATAGAGCTTTTCTGTGAACATGTTTGCAGTGTTTCTCAAAGTTGGATCCAAAGACCACATTCCCCTAGGAATCTGCTTGTTCCAAGGCAGATTCCAAACCTCATTGCCTATTGAATCTCTGAAGGGGGCTCCAGGAATCTGCATTTCTGACAATGACCCAAATGATTTTTTTAATTAGACAAGTTGTGAGTTTACAAACAATCGTGCACACCGTACAGGATTCCCGTAAATGATTTTTATGGGACTAAAGGATTAAGGAATCCACGGTGCCAGAGTTTCTGTCATTGATCCTGGGAAAGTGATATGGCTGATAGAAGAATCTCTCAGCCTTTACTCACTGCGGTACCTGCACAAATGTCTCTTCCTGCCCCGTTAGCTCAACCATCCAGCTAAGCACTTGGGCTCTTTCTTACATCCTTTCCCAGTAGGAATCCTTAATTGGGAAGGTTTAGCAGCTTTTTGGACCCAGAACTGGAGCAGCACTTGCAGCAAGAGAAAAGTTAGTTTGCAGTTTCCCTGAGGGCCATTGGCAAGATTTGGTATAAGCTTTGTTTAAGCGCTTTAAAGCATCACTGGCACAGGACCAAAAAAAGGGCCCTTAAAGAGGGGGAAAATCAATGGACCAATCAATATGATGAATATATTGCTCCATTAGCTCCTTCCTGGTCTCTAGAAAATGGGTGATGGTTTCTGCATTTTCTTCCTTGCAGCTTTTTAGTAGAATTAGAGGAAGCTGTCGCTGCCTGTTTTGAAACTGCGTCGACTTATCTCAATGGCTAGTTTTGGACATTTCCACACTTGAGCCGTGAGAGATTTAAAGAGCTCTTGGATCAACAAGTCTGTTTTCTTTCCCCAGCCCTCCCAAGAGTTTAACACTTCTCCAGAGATAAAATTCAATTGCCGCCATCCTACTTACTACCTGACGACTTCACTCAGCGAATTCGTTCCTTTGCCAGGCTGACTTGAGCATTGACCCTGATATTTTTTCCCTCAAGTGCCTTGTTTAGCCACATTTTACGACTCTACTCTTGACTGAGGCATACAGGTCAAACTGTTACTTTAGAAGGGAGGCCCACAAAAGTGACTACTTCCCCTCAAGTAATTCTGGAAACTTGAGAGGGAATGATTAGGGAACACAAAGAGGGCACAAGCTAACTTGTTTGTTGAGTTTCCATATTGAACAAAAAAATGGCTTTCATAGAGCACAAGCACTTTCCAAAAGATGTTTCTACAAAACACACTTATTCTAGTAGATGGAGTGATGCTGAGAAACATCGCCTGGTGGAGGGTCATAGAAAAAACTTCCTCAACCTTAACCAAACTGAAAGGGGTTTTTCAGAAATGTCCTCTTCTCTCTGAGAGAGGTTAGGTACATACAACGAGTACTAAGTCAACATCTGGTTTTTGCCAACCACTCAGTAAACGCGAGCTGAGATCTCATACTAAGCTGTAGTCCTAATAATGAAAGCGGGACCGGTTGGCAGTTTATGTGGCTATTGTACAAAAGAATGACTTGCTAGCTTAAGGGACTATGCCTTTATTAGCGGTTAATAGGATATAAAGGGATTTCAAGTCCTTAAGCGCTATAAGGGGTAGTAATTGGCTCTTCTTGCCTCACTGTATTTCCCTGGGGAATGCACAGTGGATAAACCTAACATATGAAACCTTCTTCTCTAAATTTTCTATGTATTTAAACATAGAAAATTATGGACTAGTCACCAAATTGGGCATAAAAGGCTACCATGTAAAACCCAAATAAGGAGATGTGACAAGGGCAAGCGTAAGGATGTTGAAGATGACTGAAGAGTCACCAAAGGAGTGGGACTTAGGATTGGCTGGACAGAGAGTTTGTCTACTGCAACTGGAGACGCAATTGGAATGGCAGTTTGGTGCAAAAGGGTGGGCAGACTATTTTGCCAATAAAAGGTTAGTATTTAATTTCATAGGCTAGGGTAGAATATTTATGGAAGTTTTATTGCTGGATTTTCTGACTGTCAAGGCAAAAATGGAATTATAATTTTTCTAATGGAAAAAAGATGGATATAGGCCTCTTAATCAGGTGACAAAGTTTGCTTGCCCTAAATTAAAGGACACTGATTAACACTAAAGATAATATTTTCAACTGATATTTTGTTCACATGGATCTGGTCTTAACTGTCCTTGACGAAGCCAAGGCCATGCTCCTGACATGTGACGTTGGGAAGGCATTTCTGAGAAGCCCTTGTTAATGCGTTTCAAACATGGAGGTTTCTGGTGGTTTAAATTGATAACAAGGATAGCACATCTCTTAACTTCTCCAAGCAACCATTGTCTCAATAAATGTTCCAGGCTTCTAACAAGAATTGCATAGCAAATGCTGGGAAGCAATTTGGCAATAACTACGAAAAAGAACTTACAAAAGTTCAGACGGTCGGCCTAGTAATTCCATGTCTAGAAATCTATCCTAAGAAAATAATCTGAAGCACATAAAGATGTTAATTCCAGTATTATCCATAATAGTGAGATAATGGGAAAAACAAATATTAAATAGTAAACACATTATATATTATAGATGATAAAATAGCATAAAACTGGTAATAAATAATAATATAAATGACAGGAGATATATGATTTAATGTTGAATAAATAAGATGAATATGATACTTAGAATCGTCCTCGGCATATTAGTAATTGTCCATGGGTATTACATATTAGCAAGGCAATATACGGTATTACCTAAAGTATGGAAAATGTGCATAGAAAAAAGACAAGAAAGCAATGTGCTAAAGTGCTACTTACCATGGCATAGCTATTAGGAGTGATTGTTTTAATATTTAAAAATTTTTTTACATAAGAGATTATTACTTTAATAATAATAAGAAAAGCCTATACAATCATAGGAAAAACTGTACCATTACTTAACCATAATAAAGTTTGAATTTGGTCTTTTCTCTAATTGACTTACAAGTGATTTTGAATATCAGACGTGTAGGAAGCAAAGTTGTCTGAAGTGAGAGAAGCTGCATCCTCAGATGGAGAATGATAGTAGGGTGCCTCAGGAAGGTCGAATATTTATACTACAACCCTGAATCTGCTCCAGAGGCCTGATAAAAGTAAGTGAGCAGAAGCAGCCCAGTGTGATCTGGAGCCAGGGTGCATGGGTTCAAATCCTGGCTCCAGTAACTTCTAGTTGTATGACCTTGGGCAAGCAGCTGTTGCATCACTGACTCATCCACACAAGTCATCCTTGAGTTACTGTGGGGATTACAGCAGGTCGACGTTAGGCACTTTGAATGGCTCTCTGTTCTTGATAGGGCTCTGCCCCTGAAGCTTGGTTGTAGCTCCCATGTTGGACCCTGCAGCAGCTTGTGCCCTCAGCTGCCCCTGGTCATTGGCATCACTCCAGTTGTGTCAGTAAGGATCTATGAGAAGGTCCATGACAATGGCTTTCAGAACGCATCCTGGGAAGGGAAAAGGCAAGAGTCACAATTACTCGCGCACAGGCATAAATGTCTTTGGTAAACTGAGGGCATCTTGCTTATACAGATGATTTGCTCAATAGTAGGAGGGTGACTCTAATGAATTAGTTTGCTCATTATCCATCCTGGCTCCATCAAACAACTGGCCTTTAGAAAGGATGCTGATCCATTACTCATGGTTGCCAAAGGAAGGAAGAAAAAAACATAGAAAAGGAAGACGCCTAAGGGACGTGAAGCCCCAGAAAACTGTCAGTGATCTTCGCTCCGAGCTGGGTTAGGGCCTCAACATTAACGGTTACCAAATTAGCAGAGAGTGTGGGGCCCCGTGCCCCTGTATCCTGCGGGGATTACAGTGAGATTCTATGGAGAAAAAGGCAGGATCGCCCCAAAAGAGTTCCAGCGCTTTGCGTTTTTGAAGAAAACTGTATTTGCTACCACTAATGAATACCACAAATAAAATAGATGTCCAAGGCCGTACACTTCTCACATTTTTATCAATAGTTCATTATTCTGCAATGCTTTCCTAAAAAATATCTTAGAGACTATAGAAATCAGGCCCTCCAACACCCCGAAATGTAGTCTTTTTGAGACGCCAGTCGTACATTAATTCTATTGAAATATATGCCTCACTTATTAGTGAAACAAAGCAGTTTGAATTCACTAAGGTCACACCAAACCAGGCCTTTGCTCTGGAGTTAAAGGCTCTAAATAGATCAAAACATTCTTTGTAATGCCCTTCAGTGATCCATTTATTGCACTTAACTTTCTCATTACTTAAATGCAAAAGACTAAAGTTGAAGAGGCCAAAACATACATTTGGAAATTTCAGAAAACGTAATAGGCTGGGAGAGATAATGTAATACTTCTCCATGAAGAGGAGAGCTTGAATATCTTGATTACAGCTTCCCAACCCATCCCTCACACATTCAAATCCAATATATGTGCTTTTATTAATGCGTGAGTGCAGAGATATGCATAAATGAATATTGATAAGGCAGGATACTGTATATTTATGAGGTTTTATATGTTTTCTCTTTATGTTTTATTTGTATTTATATCCAGTGCCGCATACTGTATGTGTGTGTTTATAAGTGTAGCAGCTATGAAAAGAAATAAGATTTTAATCGATTTCATAATATTTTGCAACCACATATACACTGCCATCTATTTCACCCATGTGTCTTGGTAAGTGTGTGTGGGGTGTGTGTTTGTGTGTGATGATTTCTATTGGCCTCAGTGAGAACTTGTAGTAAATACCTTAGTGTTCGGGTGAAATTTTATAAACAATCTCGCGTTATAGTGCAACCCATATCCTTGAAATTTTACATGCATAAAAGTCAGAAATTTGGAGTTGTCATAGTAACGTTAATTCCGGCCCTTTCCAAAAGTGCAGTATTTTGTCATATAGTATAAAATGTTAATGCTTGTGCCTCTGTGATTCGGCAATGAGACCGAGTTACATTTGCCATGGAAATCATGAGTTTGGATAGCTTTACTGCCGACATTTAAAACATAACATGTTGCACTAAATTTCCCTAATTAAAAAAAAAAAAAAGAAACAACACAAGACACAGGAACAAACCGGACAAAAGGGCAAAGAACAATAATTATTATTTTGGAGATGAATTGAACAAATGGGAGAAAGAAACAAGAAGATGCTGAACCATTTGTTGGGAAGAACGAAGTGGCCCAGGCATGTTTATTCAAATATCGTCCACATTTGAACAAGGACTCCAGCATCAAGGCTGGTGCATCTTGCTGAGAACACACAGGTTCAGGATCAGCAACATCCGGTTAAAATGCTGCAGCAAACAAAGGAGGCAGAAAGTCACACCTCTGTCCCCAGGGGTCTTCAGGGAGGAGACGGATATTGGTCTTTTGGGGGTAGGAGGTTAAATGAATACCTGTTTGGAGGTACTCTCGACAGGCTCCTGAGTGGGGTGGTTTCCTGCTGTCTCTTCTAGTTACATGGTCCTGTGCTCTTTCATAAAAGTAAACGCTTCTCCAGCGTGCATGTAAAGCCTGCGGGTGTGCAATGTTGACTGCCCAGATGAAGGTACAGGAGGAGTGGAGAGGGGGTGGGAGGACAGAGCTGACAATGGCTTGCGTGGCATCTGGCTGTCGGAATGCCAGCTCTACCCAGGTGGGCAGCATCTCAGGTGAAGTTCCCCTGACACCGGCTCTCCAAAGTGGCCCTACCAGAAACCAGACTTAACCCAAGCACAGGTGAACTTCCAGACACGCACGGTCGGGTTGTTTTCAGTTCCTCTTCTGGTCCCATCGCTGTAACTGAGGGTGGAGATGACAGCATAAAATAGGTCTCCACTCTCCTTGGCACCCAAGTCAAACTACGCTCTCTGATCTTCTGCTCTTTGTCCTTCTGGAATCATCGCCTCTCTTGGCAACATTCATTAGCCTTTTACTCTAGCTCACGTTTGCACCCAAGAATGTTTAACCAGAATTACATAAGAATTCACACAGTTAAACTTTCCTTCTCCAATAAACAAAAGTCCCGTGTGTTTAGGGAACGCGCTCACCGCTGAATACACTGAGCTCTCTTGGGTATAGAAGGCACGGCTATTTGAAGTGGTATGAGCCAGGAAAGTGGTAGTTTACCCCATCCTCCTCCCCCCAAAAGCTGTTATTACATTGATGGTGCATCTTATAATTGAAGGCATCTTAGAATTTAGGAAAAACAGTCATTTGCAATGTCCTTTCCCAACTCTGAGGGAGTAGGGCCATCCGTGATTTTGAATAGGATGATTTTAAATTATTTTCTTTTTGAAGTCGTTCCAGTGCACGATGCTATTGTTGTTATTATTATTTTAGTTTTTGTCCCCAGTTCACTCCTAAATCCATTGTCATTGGGGTTCTGGTCTCACCACACTGCCATAAGTATCAAAGGTCACCAGTGACCACCAAATGCCCCCGGTCGGTAGAAATGTCCTCATTTTAGCATTGCCTCACCTGCGTTACATCTCTGCTGAAACGATCAGCCTCTCTTCCTTCCTAAGGCCTTTTCCCTCCTGAGCTTTCACTGAGTTGTTCTTTAGGGCGTTTCCACCAGCCTCGTTTCGGGATTCTGTCTGTCCGCTTCCTGTTACCTTCTGGGTCATTTTGCCCACTCCCTGCAGCATTGTCCTCTGTATCTATGCTCGTCAGTGGTGCATGGGGCTATTTAAATTGAAATGAATTAACATTTAATGAAATTCCATTCCTCAGTCACACTAGCCACATTCCAAGGGCTCCGTAGCCCCATGTGACCAGGGATGACCTCGTTGGACAGCACGGATGGAGAGCATTGCCACCATCACAGAAAGTTCTATTGGCCAGTGCCGCCCTCCTGATGTGCAGCACCTACCCCCCTTCTGAGGTCCAGGCTTATGGTCAGCAGGCAGTCAGAGAAGCAAAGTGGGAAAAACGGGTAGGATTCATCTATGCAATAGTTCCGGCTAACAGGAGACATTCACCTTCTGGGTTTGGAAGTAGCTGGGAGCAGTGGCTCTTAACCTGTTCCCTGCCAAGAAGTATGAGATGAATGACAACCATTTGAAACCCAGATTTTGGTATCACTTAAAATTTGCAGGGAGATTGTAGTGGATTGAATAGCGTCCCCCACCCCCCAAAAAATTTCACGTCTCCCTGGAACCTTAGAATGTGACCTTACTTAGAAATAGGATCTTTGCAAATGTAACCAAGGTAAGGATCTGGCTGACTTCCTACTGGATTAGGGTGGGTCCTAAATCCAACAAGAGACTCCTTGTAAGAGACTGAAAGGACACATCAAAATACAGAGAGAAGAAGGCGATGTGGGGCTGGAGGCAGAGACCAGAGGAGGCATCTGTGAGCCAGGGGCACCCAGGATTCCGGGCGACCGGCAGCTGGAAGGGAGAGGGGACCATTTCTCCTGCGGGGCCTCCAGAAGGCCAACCCCGCCCACCCCTTGATTTCGGACTTCTGCCCCCTGAACTGGGGGAGAATAAGCCACCCCATCTGTGGTCATTTGTTATGCAGCCCTGGAAGCAAATGCCGAGGTGATGGGCCATGGAGATGGGCAGTCACTGCCACTCTCCACGCTCTGTAGCAATGGCTTGCCCGTAGAGAAGATAGGCTGCGCACGGAAACTATTTCTAGAGCCACTGGAGCACTGAGCCCTTTCTGTGCTTGTACTCCCTGCCTTGACATGCCTCCCAGCATTCATCATCCCTCCTGAAATCTCCTTCAACTGCTCCTGCAGGCTCTCGTCTCTGCTCAGGGCATCCCCTTTCTAACGTCCCCACCCCTCACCCCCTGCAAGAGTCAGCTTGGCTTCCTTCCTCTCACTTGTGCTCCCTATTCGTTCTCTCACCAGGTTCTGCTGGGTTCGTCATCTTCTGCATACTTCCTCCCATTCTCAGCCCAATGGCCACTTGGATAGGTCAAGCTTTTATCAGAGCTCAGCTGACAATTACAATAGCTCCAGTCTGTCTCCTCTGGTATTCCTCAATGCCCAGGCCAAACTCCTTGACCTACCTGGCATTCTACTGCTCTCCGATGACTTTTTCAGGCTTCTTTCCCTAATATAGATATTCCTTTTGCTCAAAATGGACAAGTTTCGGTTCCCCAGATATGCCCCTATGTTTTCTGCAATTTTTATGCTTATTAAAAAAAATCTGGAATGTGCTCTCCCATTCATTTGTTCCCCTTCCCATGCTTTCTAAAGCATTTCTTTCCATAGGAAATATCAAATGCCGTTTTCTCCATGAGGCTTTTCCCTGAACTTTTACTTTCAATTCCCCCATTAAGTAGTTGTGATGCAACCTCTTTATGTTTCTGTGTGTAGTGGGAGTCAGTAAACACAGCCTATAGGCCAAATCCAACCCGCCTCCTGCTTTTGTACCTCGTGGGAACAAAGGATGGTTGCTACATTTTTAAATGGTTGGGGGAAAAAAATCAAAAGAATAATAATATTTTGCAACATGTGGAAATTATATGAAATTTAAATTTCAATGTCCATAAATAAAGTTTTATTGGAACGCAGCCAGAACTATTCATTGGCATATTTCCTATGGCAGCTTTAGGAACAATGGCAGAGTGTGACCCACAAACCCGGATTTGTTTACTATCTGGCCCTTTATAGAAAGTTTGCCAACCCCTGACCTGTTTTCATCTTTACGTCTGTGTGTGTGTATATATATATGCTTTTTGAAATACCTATAACACTTATTTACATCTCTATCATCGTCACTTGGCTAAGTTTACCTGACAGTTCTTTGCTTACTTGTCTTTCAACTAAAAGACAAATTGTCAGGTCCTTGAGTGCAAATACATCAAGTTTATTATTCATCCTTATATCTGCTGCAGGCACTTAGCACAGACTTTGCACATACTAGGTGTTCACTAAATATTTCTGTTGAAGTGATAAAAGTTCACTAAATATTTTTAATGAAGTGAAAAAATATGGTTTGGTATGCAAAATCTCTGCAGGCTTAACTTTGGTGTGAATTATAGCACATTATGATATATACCCTTACATATACTCAAATACACTCACAGAATACATATACGCATATAGTTATTTACACCCAAACAAATGTAAATATTTATATCTACATTCACTGTTTAAAAACAGAAGCTTGTGATTTCCAAAGAGATAAAACTGATATAATGGCATGGAAATAGAGTGAGATGTTTGTCAGATACTGACACACATTCCAAATATTTTGTATTGACTTGTAACCCATGCTTCCATTTGAATTGTATTTTTCTTCTCCGATAAGTGCCTAATTTTATTGTAAGTGGTGGAGACAGTTACTCACTTGAGCTCTCATATCTTCAGCATATTGATCTTGTCAAAGAGGTTGCCTTTGACTATCAGTAGACATATTTGTTGGATAAAGAAATAAGCAAACAGCAAAAGTCTGCTGGTTGCAGGATGATTTAATGTCACATTATAATTCTTTTGCAGCCCAGAAACATGGTAATGACCTATCTTTTAGAGAGCATATGCTTTGATTTTGCCAGATTGGCAAAAAATTCAGCTAAAGAATTTCATCTGGGCTCCTTTGGCCAAACTGTACACATTTTTTGAGAAGACTGGCAAGAAAAAGTCAAAGCCTGAGTACGTGGGAACGAGCCACACGGGTTGACACCCAGAGTTTGGACCGGCATCCTTGGCCCCAGGAGCATTGCGGTGTAATCTCTGGAAAGCCACATAACACTGGGGGCTAAAGAAAGAGGCAAAAGGAGGGAAGGCGCTAAGGTCAGAATCCTCTAGTTTGTGAGTATAGCTCAAAATGTTAAGGACGGGTAGAGATCAACATGGAAATACTGAAGTACCTGGGTCAGGGTTGGACTTCCAACCTTTTAGCTTGGAAATGGTCTGAATAGTCTGAGGCTTTTGCTCTCAAGTTTTTTTGTCTGCAGAGGTCATGTGACTCATAGTCACCCACATGCAGACTCATCCCCATCCCCACCAAGGCCAGAGCTATCCTTGCAAATCTTTGTCCTCCCCGCATCAGTTTGTAGGATGGAGATGCACGATAGCAACTTGCCTTCACCCCTCTGCAGATGTCCTGCGAGCCACGGGCTGCCCCCCTGGATGACAGGGGCTGTGGACGAATGTGCACTGCCCCTGGCTGGTGGGAATTCCACCCCTGCCACCCACCTCTGCTTACGAGAACATGTCGAGAACACGTGGAAACCCGAGGGAGTGAAACAGGCATTATTAAAGGGAGAACTCTGAATTCACAAAACACTTGCTAATTTTAGTTCAGTATTACTGGTAATAAGAAAATTTTGACCTTTCACAACTGATCCCAACTCTACCTCTGTGGTTGACATTTGCCGATCTATAGCAATAAATTAATTCTTATTATCACAATTATCAAAAGCTTTTTAAAAACAAATCTGATTACACAAATAATGTGTTTTTAATCTAAAGAAAATAGGAAATACATTTAAAACACTTGCACACAATTCTACCTGCCAAAGATAATTGGAATTAAACAATGGTGATGAGAAATGCTTTTTATACTGAAGCTCCAAGGTTGTGTGTTAATTTTTGCAAAATTGGGATTGCATTATCCATATGGCTTTGTATATTTTTATTTAATAGTATATCTGAAACATATTTCCTTGTCATTTAATATCCATTTAAGTCACAATTTTGACTAACTGCCTAGTGTTACAATATATGAATATACATGAGTTTCTTTCGCCAATTCCCTATTACTGGGCATTTAAGGCTATTTCCCACTCATATTATTATTGTAAATGATATGATGAAATCATTGGGCATTTACCTTTTCATCCCAGTCTAGATTATTTCCTTAGGATAAATCCTTCGGGATGAATTTGCTATTGGAAGAGTTGATGAAATCAGCAGGTATTGGATATTTTTGCCAAATTGCCCTCCAGAAAATTTGTACCCATTTATGTTCCAGCAGCAGTGAGAGTGCCTAATCCTGTCCTCACTACCAAGGCCAGATGCGATCGTAAATATCGACCAGTTTGACAAGGAACAGCGTTTCTTCTTGTTATTGTTGTTTACATTTCTAATATTTTTCATCAGGTTAAATAGATTTCTTTTGTGCAGGGAACTTTTATTTTCCTTGTTGGTGGACTGTGCGGCGTATAGGCTTTGCGATTAGCAGGCGGGTCCACTTCACTTTCTGGTATTTGCTGCCTTTGTGGCCTTGGGACCAGTTACTTACCTGCCCTATGGTAACATGAAGGAACCAATGGTGCCTGCGACACCTGCTTGCTGTGAGGATTAAATGACCTATTTTATATAAATCCTTTAGTGCCTGGGAGAGAGTAAAGACTCATGAACTCTTAGAGGTTGTGCAAAGCAGTATTTTCCAAAGCACCGAAAATGTCCAGTCGTACCTTCCTAGGTTACGTTGGTGGCAGTGAGTCAAGCATTGCACTTACTTCATCATAAGTCTAGGGAAGCTTGAGAAGTTCACCTGCATCCACCTCCAGCTGGTCTCAGAGCCACACCAGCCTCCCTGCAGAGCCTTGGGCCGAGCGGGGGTCGAGGCCTTTTCTTATTCTATTTCAGAGACTGGACAGTAAGTGCCTTTCCTGAGGACCTCTGTGAGCCCCTGCATCACCTGCCCACACGTGAGTCAGTCCTGCTCTTGAGGAAAGAAATCCTTGGCCACAGAAGAAGTTGACTTTGAAGAAAGCAAAAATACTGCGAGCACCAGGCATTGACTCCAATTGCAGGCGCCGTGGGCTTGCGGGTGAAGAGCGCTAAGTCCTAGCCTTGCCAATGGCCACAGAGCCCATGTGGCCACGGATATTTTAAAGTCATTTCTAATCCTGTGAGAACTTTCGTCCATCTGTGCGATTTTCGGTTTAAGTGACCAGCTGCTTTAAAATAGACTAAGCATATGACATGGGAACTCAGTATGCCTGAGATGCAGGAGGAATTTTAGTCACTTAAAACTGTATTTCCATCATTTCTGCACGGTTCACTCCTGTACTGTCCTTCATCAAACAGCTACCGCTAACGCCAGAGACCCCTTCTACTCCACTCTTAATCCCAGCAAATGCCCCCTTTCCAGCCTTCAGCTGGCTCCTTCAGAACGCTCACTGGTGCCATTTGAATCTGGGTTGGTTTTAACTATAATTGTAAGGGAGCAGCAGACTGAGAAGTTCTGAAGCAGATGCCTCACGCCTTGCAGCGTACATGAGAAAGTACTGCAAGAGGTCTTCTCCTGGCTTCCCCCCACTTCTAGTGCCGGACCCACATGCACTCAGTTACGAGCCTGTTTCAGAAATGAATCATTTCAGAGCTTCAGGAGCGCTGCACAGTGGAGCAGGCTACTCAGCACAGGTGTTTTCATAGCTGTAATATCCTGAAACGCCTCCCGCTGCTGGGGGGCCCTCAGACTCACAGCGGTCCTCTCCCGCTTGGACCCAATTCTGCCCTTGAAGACGAGGGGACCGTGAGCCTGCCACGTGTCAAAGCAGGGCCTCGGACGGCAGTCGGCTGCTGCTGCAGTCCTGGGTCAGGGTCGAGCTGGCAGTCCGTGCCTGCTGGAGGTGTTTCTGTGTATCTGCATTTACAAGCAGCACGTTGGACTACACCCAACGCGGGGATCAGACAGACTCCCGCGTGCCACTCACTGTACCCTTCCCCGAGGCATCTCAGGCACACCCGAAGCACAAGTGGCAACGTGACGGTGGGGAGGGAGAGGGCACGGGGTGATGGCTGGTGGGGACCCGGGGTCCAGACCGCAGCTGTCCCCCGGTGCGCGCAGCTGCATTTGTTCCTCTGCGACGCGTTACGCAGCAGCAGCCTCGGGAGGGTTTAAACAGAAGCAAACCAGCCAGGAAGGTTAGCGAAGCTCGTGGAGGGGGACGGTGAGGAGGCGTGAGTGCACAGAGAAGGAAGGGAGCGTTCAGAGGGAGGAAATGGATTCTGGGGCTCTGGCACCCGGCATCAGAGACTCTTCCAGGCGCGTCACAGTGAACTCTGTGGTTCTGAGAAGGGTGTTGGCTCCACGCTGCCCCGCTCTTTGGAGCAAGTGTTGCATTTTATCATGCGGTGAAAGTGTGTGAAGCGTGGAGGGGAAGTCTAACACTGAGAGGAAATTCTGCTCCTTCTGTCTTTATTTTATTATTACTGTTCTCCCTAAGTGAGACTGCAGGAAGGAGATGGAACTATCTATGTGCAGCTACCAGGAATGTTCTTCCAAGCGAGCGTTCCCCCCGGGTCTCCCTGATGCAATGATACTGGTAAAGGAAATAAATTCCTTTACTGGATGTGATACTTAATGCCGGCCTCAGCCTGGAGTCCCACTGTCTGTCCTGAGTCAACGAGGAGGAAGGCCAAATTGACAGCATTGGGATGATGGGAAACCCAGGCCATTTGTCATCCACAATTCAGATGGCATGACATAGTTTGAGATTCCTCCTGACATTCTGTATATTGGAAAAGTCTTGAGAGGTCTTCACAGTGTGACTGTAGAATCTGGCAGGGAGGGAAACTGGCCTCTTTCCCCCTTTCTTTTGGTAGACATTTTCAAAGGTGGTCTGAAGGAGTCACCTGCTCTGGCTTATGGGACTAAAAACACATTTTAAGGGAGCAAAGTCAGAGCATAATTGGGAGTTTTCCTACTGTCTCGTGATGCTTCCTACGTTAAGTGACTTTGGCAGACAAGTTCTCCTGGTGCCAGTGGCTAGCCGGGCAGCCGTTCAGAGGAGGAGGTGCTGAAAGAGAGGGGTGGCAGATCCACAGCACCCGGACAGGGTATGACAGAGGCTGGAGGGTCCTGGCTGCTGAGGAAATGGCCACAAAAGGCAAATTCTCCCTGAGTGATTCTGAGAAGTAGTTACTGTGAGATAGCACTCTGATGATTCTTCCGTGCTATAAGGCTTCTATTCCAGGAGGAATGAGAATAAGGCAAGCAAAACCAGTCAATGAATGCTTGGAAATACAATTTCCTTCAGGTCAAGGAGCAACACTCTTGTTTTTAGTGATATAACCCAGGCAATTCTGAAAATTTGATAACAGCATTTAATAGGGTTCTCAAGTGGTTCTTTGATCAAATCACCAAGTACATCAGATAGCATGCTTTTGGCTGCAAGTAACAGAATACTCTGTTAAAACCGGATTAAACAATGAGAAGAATTTATGCTCTCCCAAGACAGGGACATTGGAAAGCAGATAGTTCCAGAATTTATTATGTCAGTGGCACAGAGATGATGCCAGTGACCCAGGCTCTTTCCATCTTTCCATTCTCCCACCCTACGTTTGTTGGCGTTTTCCTTCAATTTGTTTCCTTACAGATGCAAGAAAGCTGCTGTGGTCTGAGGTCCCACGTCCTCATATACCAGAAAAAAGGAAACTTATCATTAAATGTGTCTTTTTATCAAGAAGGAAAAACTTTCTGTTTTCAGAGGCTCCTTAGCAACTTCACTTTGACCAAGGTTGCATCACATGACATTGACGTAGACAGTCACTTGCTGGTGGAGTGGAATTATTAAGAACAGCTTTAGACTAATGGAGACATTGGGCACATTGCATTTTGACACACTGATTTCTTCTTGGAGACATTTGTATATGCACATTTCCTGACCTTAAGAGGATAATTTTCAATTTAATAGAAAATTATTATTTGACAATAAAAAGAGGTTTAAAAAGCAGAAAAAATGTATCTATCATGCACATATAACACTATCATCACATTAAACTGTAGACTTCATTAGAGTAGGAAATCTCTCTGTCTTGTTATCTGACTTATATTCCATGCATGGAATAAAGCCTGACACATGTTGAAAGCTCAGTCAACACTTATTGAAGGAATGCCTCTGTGCTCCTTATACATCTCAGAGCACCATTTGGTCCCTCCCTCCTATCCTGATTCTCTTCTCATCCATGAAATTCCCTCCAGCCCTGATCCATGCCCGAGTTCCATCATATTCCTCAACCTGTTGAGCCACGTCCCATTCCTCACTCCATCACTGATGTCCTGCCCATTTTTCTACCCAACTTCAATTTGAACCCCTCCCTTTCCCGAGGTTTCTCTAGTTATTTCCAAGACAGTATCTAAGGGTGTGGATGACTATTTCGCCCACGTTTTAAACTCCACCTACTTCCTCCTCAGTGATACGTGTCACTCTGCCCACAGACGCTGGTACCCACCCTGAAATCACTGCTGTGCGTACTGAGGGTGCCTCCTGGCGCTCTCAAACCTGTGAGCCCCGCCTCAGACAGTCAGGATGTCCTGGGTTCCCAGGGGTCCTCCCAGCTCGGAGGCCACACTGTGCTCTGCACAGAAAAAGCAAGAAGGGCCCCCTTATGTGTTGCAGCTTCTCACGTAACCACAAAGAGGGGCTTCTTGTCTTTGTGGTCCCCAAGAGTTCTTCGGTCTTCCTATGGGACACAGAGCCCCGAGCTCTGGGCTGGGGAGTTCGCATCCCATAATCACCTCCGTTTCCCTACTTCTCATTTCTGCCTCCCGGCACACCAGGTATCACCACCTTTCCACCCCTTCCCCGTTGCATAGAGCACAACGGCACGACTTCTGCTCAGGCTCGGCCAGGATGGACAACACAGCTATGATTCGTCCTTTTCTCCCTCCCAGAAAGAACTGAAGGTGCTTATCGCACCTCCCCCCCGAGGGCTCTAACAAGCTGAATATATCAGAACACCCGATAGGAAGGACTCCTTGGGCGTCATTGTGTGTCCTCCTCCATCTCTGGCCACGACCCCTCAGCATTCGCCTCCACATGCCCCAAAGCTGCTCGTTGGAGCTCTTTCAGCTTTCTCCACAGGGCTTTCCTTCGGGTCCCTGGAGGATGGATGGCCCATGCCGTGGGGGAAGCTGAAGAGGTAATGCCCCTGGAAGTAGCTCTCACAGGCACTCGGGGTTGGTGGATAACTGCCTGACCTCCATGGCCCCTTGCTGAGATGACCCTGAGGTGTTCTACCCTAGCACCTACAGGTCCCCGGGGGTCGAGTATCAATTGCCCAAAGTGCACCTTTTATTGCTTTTATCACCTCTTCATCTCACTTCCCCATTCCCTTACCAGAATTTCCTGGTATCATGTCCCAAATATACTTCCTGCACTCAAATCCTTATCTCAGCATCTGCTTCTGGGGCAACCAAACCAGGACAGCACTGAAGCATACTGAGTCTAATGGTATTATATAATTACATACTTAACCCAGGGTTATTATTTTTTTAAATTCTCACTTTCAAATATACTGGGATGACACTGGTGTTAGTTCCCTCTGATGGACCAGACGCAAGGGACTCAAGAGGAGTGTAATTTTCCCATGTTGGTTTCCGTAAAGGGCATGAGTTATTTTGGAGACAAAAAAATAACAACAGCAACAAAGAACCTACCCAAGACAGTGTGAATGCGAATATTTCCAAGAATAATACCTTGAGTTTTAAGTGACATTTTCTCCCTTGTTTGTAAGATGTATTCCTCCAATATAAATGTACAGGAGGTTTTCCTTAAAAATTTGGACTTTCTTATGCACTGCTTCTGTTGTTGACAGTAATTCCAACTGCCTCTTATTTGGTACTGAAGTTCAGACAACAGACTATGAGCCAAAGTTAGTGATTAACTGTTTTGAAAGAATCTCCCAAAATACACTTGTTTGTAATATGGCTTGCTTTTGAGTCTCAGGTGTAAAATAATTGGCATTTTATACCCAATTTGCCTTTAGCAAACGATATGTTCGGTGCAGAGGGACGGAGCGTTTTTGTAGGACACAGTTCTGGAGATGGACACTTGCATTTCCATGATCCCAGGCCTCCTGTGGGAAAGGCCTTTCATTTCCCGTCTCCAGTTTCTTCCAGGTCGCTAGAAAATGCCCAGTTTTCCTTCTGGAGTATACTGACTCCACCTTGAACACAGCAGTTCATAAGATGCATATTATCTTTCTCCCAGAGTAACCTTTACCAATGTATTTTCTTTTTTGTAAAGATATAGGGTGACTTTTTAAAGGAATTCTAAATAGTTTGACTATGTTAACCTAATAGCATTGCTTCCTTTTGAGGATATGTGTTAGGGGGAAAAAGCAGCTTATTTTGAGACAGTTTGCCATGCCTTTATCAACGTATATATTTTTTCTAAATAATGCATGCAACGGACAAGTTCCAAATAGAACAAAATGCCTGACCTCTACTCTTCAAAAGGTCAAGGCCATGAAAGGTAATGAAAGACTCAAGCGCTGTCACCGATTACAGGGACACTCATCAGACATGACAGCTAAATGCAATATGGGTTCTTGGACTGGATCCTGGAGGATAAAGAACATCAGTGGAAAAACGAGTGAAATTGAAGGCAGGCTGCATTGGCCCTGGTGATTGGTGTTGATAAAATAAGACGCGTGTGTTACACTGCAGTGTGGTTGAACCAGAGCCGATTTTGACTTCTGATCATTGTGCCGTGATGAGATGTTAACATCAGGGGAAGCGGGATGAGAGGCATACAGAAGGTCTGTATGTCATCCTTGTAACTCTTCTGTAAGTCTAAGCTTATTTCAAAATAAAAAGTGAAAAAAAGAACAAAATATTTTCAGGAAGTTTCTCACCTTCAGTATCACTTCTTGGCTTCTTGGTCTTGAGAAAGATCTTCAAAATGACTACAAGGGTGGGAAGCGGGTATGGCTCAGTGGATGGAGCCCCCGTTTACCATATGGGAGGCCCGGGTTCGCGTCCCGAGGCCTCCTTGTGAGGGCACGCCGGCCTGAGCGGTGCGGTGGGCTGATGCAGCAACCTCATGGCAGGAAGCGGGTGTGGCGCAATGGATAGCGCACCCGTTTACCATATGAGAGGCCCCGGGTTCGCTTCCCGGGGCCTCCTTGTGAGGGCAGGCCGGCTCGCGCGGTGCTGTGGGCTGATGTGGCAAGACCGCACAGCAAGGGGGAGATAAGCAGACACAGAGAAGACACGCAGCGAATGGACACAGCAGCACAAGCAGCAAGGGGGGGATAAATAAATAAAATAAATAAATCTT
>JAQZBX010010637.1:0-12945 GCA_029593785.1 Cabassous unicinctus
AAATAAATAAATAAATTTTAAAAAAAAGAACCCATGCCCTAAATAGTGCAACTTAAGGTTGCTTTCTCACCAAAGTCACGTGTTGAAGCAAGATGGTCACTGATCTCTGTGAGGGTTCAGCCTTCCCCTTTGGGCTTCCTCTCTCTCAGCTGCAGGCTGGCATAGGAATTGTCTCTCTGGGCTTCCTACCTATATCAGTCTCGGTTGTCTTCCCAAGGTCTGCTGTAAGCTATCAGGCAAATGGACATCTCTCCCTAGAGCTTGAGACTTCTTTCTGTCACACAGCAGGATCAAAAATGACAAAGTTCTCTCCTCTGTGTGTCTTCTTGAGTGAGTGTCCGTTTATATCCGCCCACCAAGGGGGCGGGGACTCAACCTTAGTCATGCCTTACTGAAGTGGTTGAATCAGAGCCTACTCTGAACAGGGAATTTAATCAAGGGCCCCTCACCTGAATCCAATATAATCAAAGGGTATCACACCCAGAAGAATAGATTAGCTTACAAACATAATCTTTCTCTTTTGGGGATTCACAAAAATCTCAAACTGTCACAGCTGGGGAAGGATAGAGGGATTGAGAGGTGTCTGCTAAGGGGTGTGGAGTTTTTCTTTTTGAAGTAATGAAATTGTTCTAAAATTTTTTGTGGTGATGAATGCACAGCATTGTGATTCTACTAAAAGCCATTGATTACACACTTTGGATAGATTGAAGGGTATGTGAATATATCTCAATAAAACTGCTTGAAAAATAAATAAATATACAAGAATAGCCAGAAATAGCAGCTATGTATGGCAGGGGAAGCATAGAGAGATTGAGAGGTGAAGAATTTTCCTGTTTGTCTGTTTTTTCTTTATTATTATTATTGAAATAATGAAAATGCTCTAATAATGATTGAAGTGATGAATTCACAACTATGTGATTATACCAAATACCATTGATTGTATACTTTGGATGAATTGTATGCTTTAATAATATCTATCAATAAAATTGTTTTGTTTAAAAAAAGGGGGGATGTCAGAGACTCAGTGTGAGAAGGTCTCAGCCTGATGTTGTTGGCTTTGAAGATGGAAGAAGGGGGCCATAAGTCCAGGAATGAGGGTGGCCTCTAGAATCCAAGAACAACCCCCGAATGACAGCCAGCAAGGAAACGGAGACCTCAGTCCTACAGTTGCATGGAATTCTGCCAATGAGGTTGGAAAAAGATTCGCCCTCAGAGCCTCTCAAAAAGACTATAGCCCCTCCAACACCTTGATTTTGGCCTCTTGGGAATCTTAGAGCCAGCTGAACCATGTTGTGCCCGGACAACATATAGAATACAGAAATCGTGAGGTAATACATTTTATATTGTTTTAAGCAAAATAACAAAAAAAAGAGTAATGGTTTATACTACCAGAGACCTTAAAATAATGTCGCAATATAGAAAAATAACAACATGTATATCAACCGGCAAAAAAAAAAAGTCATTGATTGTACACTTTGGATAGATTCATGGTATGTGAATGTATCTCAATAAAACTGCTTAAAACAACAACAACAAGAATCCATATTATGTTAAGTGAAAGAAACTAGACACGAAATACTACATATTGTATGATTCCATCAATTTATAAAGATGAAAAAAATAGACATGTGAATTGTTTAAAGCTTAATTAGAAAGTGAAGATTGGTGCAACCACTATCCACGTCAAGAGTAGAACACTACCAACAGCCCAGAAGCCTGCCATGTGCCCTGATCATATTGGCCCCCCCACCCTCAGCTTACCCCTAGCCTGACTGTTCCTATGGCTGATAATATGGCAAACCAACCATCCCTGCAAAACAATGAAAATTTTTGGTAAAATAGTGAAGAGTTGACAAGAAGATAAGGAATTACGAGACCAAAATCTAGGTGAAGGCAGGATCTAGAGAGCTACTTTTACCTTAATGTCATGTGTCTTACTTGGTAAACTTAAGCTTGGTTTTTTAAGACCCCATTGGGCAAATAGGACAGAATGCAACGCCAAGGGCCTGCTGGAAGTGAGAAGTCTAAAGCTGGCACCTCAAAGGGCTACAGTTTCAGTTTAAGGGTGAATTGGAAGTAAGCACACCCCTACATAACAGACTGGAAAGAAAGTTGTCTTGAAAGAAGGGGAAGGATGTGGGGGTATGGGAATGGGCCCATAAACTAGCCCTCCTAGGGATATGTAGCGCAAATATACATATCCTGATGGTCAAAAGAATGACAAAAGCAAAACCAAAAAACTCAAATTTTGGTTTAGAGTGGTCCCTTCTGGCAGAAAAAAGCAAATCCTCTCTGGAGGAATGAAACTTTAACCTAGGCCTCAAAGAATTCCCACAAGTAATATTCCAAGGAAAAAGCAGCTCACAGTAAAAAAAAAACAACTAAGCACACAAAGAATGAGGATGAGCAAAGACTACCGACAATAGAAACATCTGATAATTGCAATTATCTGTTAACAGAAATAAAAGTAAAATAGTTTTTTCATTATTGACATATTGCACTCAGTAAAAAAATTTACAGTACAAATGTTCTAAAATGGAAAGTCTTTCTCTCCTCATCTTAGTTACACTCCTCAGAGGCAACCATTTTCCCTATTTTTAGGGGTTCTTCTAGGGGTTACAATTATAATTTATATATATATATATAATATATATATATATATAAAATGTGCATTGTTGGCTTTAAAAATAATTTATTAAATATTGTTTCCCAGGATATGTTACTATCCTCATTTTATCAGTGGGGGAATGATATGAAGCAAACTATCAAAGCTGCAAAGAAATTTTAGTGATAGTCTTAGGAACAAAACCTAGAAAAATTTCCAGCATGCCAACCAGTTTCAAGAGCCTAGCTCAAGATCTGTTAACTTCCTTTCTAAAATCCCCCCTTTCCTCTTTTTTTCTTCTATTTCCAAATAAAGGTGTCATAGATAGCTTAATTCTTAATATCCTGGTTTGTGATCTGGCATAGGAAAAAAAATTCCCAGCCATGTTATGTAGCTAGTCCAAATGATGGCTCTCTACCCACTCTTGCAAACAAAATTTTCAGCAAGAAAACCCTCATATATGACTCAGTCATTATTATGTAGATTTGGTTTTACTATTGGTCTAATTATGTCCCTTGAATCACAAGGGAAAACAGTATCCGACTTCAAGTCAAGAATTACGGGTTCTTGTCTCAGCTTTGTCAATAATTTGCTTGTGACCTTGGCAAGTCATTTAATCTTAGTTTTCTCATATGGGTTAACAGTTATCGAGATAGTGTCATAGAACGTTAGAATTAGCAGGGACCTCAGAGATCACACAGTACTACTTTATTTTATGGAGAGGTTAAGTGACTTATCCGAGTCACCTAGATAGTCAAGAGGTTTTGCAGAACAAGCCTCCAGTTTCCGGCATCACAGACCGGTGCTCTTTTCATTACATTAGGCTTCCCAGTTTTTTCCAAGAAACGAAAGAAAAAAAAAAAAAGCCGAAAAAGTGAAAGCACTAAACAAATATAAAGCCGTTTTTAAAAAAGCCAGACGACAGAGTTAATCATTAGCCTGCACTGTAGCCTGCTAACTTTACCTTGAAAATGTACCCCGTCTAACCTAAAGATGATTTAAAATTCAGAAGTTCTGTAACTATTTTCAGAAAAGTCAGAAAAATAATATGTAGGGGGGGAAATGGTTGGCGTGGAGAACACCTTTGAAGGGAAAACAAAATTCCCACAAGAGTACTTATATTCTCTTATCAATTCTTTCTGCCTTTTCCTAGGTTGTGCCTTATGAAACTGGGGAAGTGAAGGCTGCCCTTTTTCACACATACACCAACGAATGGTGTGCAGTAAGGGTTGCTGGAAACCAAATTACTCGCCCTGCCATTTTCCAGCTATACTACACATTATTATATCAGTTCTCTAATTTAGCTCGCTACTTCCCCCGGCACTACCCAAAACATCACGCTGAAGTCTGCAGAAACCCTCGTCAACACCTAAACTGCAAGTCCCGAAATGCCTGAAGGTCTGTCTCCACCACCTCGTCGCAATCCTCTTTGTTGCTGGGAGTTGTAGTTCTTCAGGCTCTTCACGCTCAGGAAGCGGGAGAGGACGCATTTGCGACGAACTACATCTCCCACAAGGTTGTGCGCGCCACTCTCCGCCCCAGGCGGCGTCGGGCTCCACCCCCTCCTACTCCTCCCTCCCTGGCTGCGCCGCTCACGCCTTCCTGTTAGTCCGAGCTGGGAGAAGTTCACTCCGATCAGCTGATCCCAACTGACAACAGGAGAGGTGGAAGCCCGGGAGGCAACGCAGGAGGAGGGGGGCGGAGATGGAGATGTGGATGGATCCACCCGTGTCCTGAGAAACAGCCCCCGCCCTCACCGGCGCCCAGCGGTCCCCGGACACCGCCTCGCCGCGGCCGAGCCGCTCCGTGGTGGGGTCCCCGGGCCGCAGCGGGCGGGGCGGGCAGGGCATGGCCCTGCGCGGGGCGAGCGATCGTCCTGGGGCACCGGCTGCCCCCGGGAGGAAGGGGGGGGCCGGGTGCGGCTGGGGTGGGGGTGGGGTGGTATAAACAATGGATTCGTCCCCAGGCACTGCCAGCGTGGGGGGATTTTGGGGGCCTTCTTTGTTCTTAGACTCCGCTCCCTGCCCCTCTGGAAGAGGTGGTGGTGTCCCGGAGGAAGGAAGGGTGAGGAACCCCGGTCTGGAGAGAGGCGTCGTGGTGGGCGCCCCGGGCAGATTGTCTGGTTGGCCTGGTGGCGGGGTGAGGTGTTCTTTTGAAGGTTAATTATATATTTTTCTCAATCGTAACAAGTTTTGATATTTATTTCTGTTTTGGGAGCTGACTGGGCACGCCTGAGGCTAGGGTGTAAATAACGTGCCCCCATCTGTCCCTTCGCCTTCCTTGTTACCTAAAAATAAGATAGATAGATTACTGTAGGGGAGAACTATCAGAAAAAAAGGGCTTTCCACCCATTCGTTGGAATGGACGGGGGACAAAGGTCAGGGGAGTTAGGAATGTAATTGTAGGGGAAGTAAAGAAGGCCCCTTTCCTGACCTAGGTGTCATTTCTTCTCTTTCTCCTCCTCCTTCTCCTCCTCCTCCTTCTCTCTCTCCTTCTCGTTCTTCTCCTTTGCCTTATCCTTCTCCTTTTTTTTTTAAAGTTATTTTTAAGTTAGTTTTTGAGTGACAAAGAGAAAAATCATCTGTTTTGACTGACTGCAGGGCTGACTTTGCAGTGGGCCATAGTGGAGGAATTTTGTCTCCTGTTGCTGCCTTTTATTTATTTATTTATTTATTTATTTATTTATTTATTTATTTATTTGCAGTTAGAGGAGGGACAAAAGGAAGTACAATAATTGTTTTTATTCTTTTCACAGAAAATGGTGACTATTTTTTCCAGGTTTAGAGTCCTTACTAGGCATCTGTCTAGAATTGAAACAATCCAGTTTCAAGGGTAACCAGATCTTCCCAGGTCTTTGATGGAGCTGAAGTTTATTTATTTTTTCTTTAGCTGTTTACAGGCCTCTTTTCTCCACCTCTCTCAATGGTGGGGTGGGAGTGGGGATGCAGAGGATTGTCCCTCCAAAGACTATTTGCTTAGTAATTTTGATTCTCAATTTAATAACTGAATGAACAGAGAATTTCTGTCTGGGATGTATTGCAACAAAGTCTCTTAAGTGCCTTGGGCCTAGAGGTGGTGTTTGTTTTCAAAAGGAGGAGCCTTAGCCATGATTTTGAGAAGAAATTTCTAGTGTCATTACAAGCCAGTGTGAGTTTTACAAGCAAGAATGAAATTTCTCTTAGGAGTTTTGGCCTAGTATTTAATCACAATCTTTTTTTTTTTTTTTTTTTTTTTTTTTAAAGAGCACTTCTGTTTTTTAAATGAATGAAATCTCTTTCCTTCCTCTATTCTAGGTATCCCCTGATCTCCTGAAATATTGACTCGAGGTTAGATTTTATTGAAAAGCTCCTGACCATTCTCTTTCATCACAAAACCTTGTGGCTGAGGCCCCACCAATGAGCCCACTTCGGCGAACCCATCAGATCTCTCTCAGATAGCCATAAAAGACTCTTTCAAGTTAATTTTGACCACATATTTGCTTGCACTTTATGGAGGATGAAACCATCAAACTGCATCAACATTGCTGCTGATACAAGAGTCTTGGAGGCTGAAAATTAAAAGTACAAACATTTGTGAGTGTGTAAAGCATTATAATAGGACGCTGAAGTTGTTTTTTTTTTTATTTGTTATTTTTTAAGGCGTTCAGAATACTGTGGAAGTTCTGGGCAGTCTTCAGACTCAAAGCCTTTGTCTCCACTTCTGGGGAACAGCTCAGTGACTGTTGTATGGTGGCTGTGTTTCTTTCCCATACTGAGCATGAGTGCCCAGACTTCCCCAGTGGAGAAAGGCCTGAATCCTGGGCTCATGTGCCAGGAGAGTTATGCCTGTAGTGGGACAGACGAAGCTGTCTTTGAGTGTGATGAGTGCTGCAGTCTCCAGTGTCTCCGCTGCGAGGAGGAGCTCCATCGGCAGGAGCGCCTGAGAAACCATGAGCGGATAAGGCTCAAGCCTGGCCACATCCCTTACTGTGACCCCTGCAAGGGCCCCAGTGGGCATTCACCTGGTGTTAGGCAGAGGGCAGCCGTGAGGTGCCAGACCTGCAAAATCAACTTGTGCCTGGAGTGCCAGAAGAGGACTCATTCTGGGGGTAACAAGAGAAGACACCCTGTTACTGTGTATCATGTCACTAAGGTCCAGGAGTCACTGGAGGAAGAAGAGATGGATGAGGAGACCAAGAGGAAGAAGATGACTGAGAAGGTTGTGAGTTTTCTCCTAGTAGATGAAAATGAAGAAATTCAGGTAAGCACTTGGGTTAGTGATTATGTGGTAGTGGAGCAGTACTGTTGTTGGAAAGTAGCCCTCAAGAAAGTCCAGGAGGAGCTCACATTTTAATAATTAGAAGGCAAGACCCCCTGAAAGCTTAAGTTGTAAAGCATCAGATTTAGTCTGTGTGACCTTGGGCTGAATTACTTTACCTCTCTCAGCCTTAGTTTCCTCATCTATAAAATGGGAATGGTGCTTATTTCTTTGGGTTGTGAGGAAGAAATGCAACCATGTTTGTATACCACAGAGCTTGCCACATAATAATTGCTCAGTATATGTTAGCTGTTGGTGATGGTGGTATTATTATTATTAGGATTATTATTAGGAAGAACTGATTTAGAACAGTTTTCTGAATGAGAATGTCAATGATACGGGACTTTGCATGTGCAGAGAAAGAAATACTCACAGTGGGTCCCATGGGAGTGCTAGGCAATAAGGCACAAGGCTGCTATCTCAATTTAGAGAGGCAGGTCTCTGAAAAGTGGATTTGATAAGGACACTATTCTCTCTAGATGGCCTCTTCTTTTCACGTATAGGTGTCTAATCAGTAAAAGCCAGTGAGGACATCTGGGATCACAGAATGACTAGGGGATATTTGGTTTGATTCCCAGTGAGCTGGGGAGGTAGGTGGTAGCGTGTGATGGATAGGAGCGATTGGGGAAGGGGTAGTATAATGTTTCAGAGCATGGGCTTTGGAGTGAATACTGCTTAAGTTCACATCCTGGCTTTACCACTCATGGCCATATGACCTAGTTATTGAAGTTCCCTGCCTCAGTTTTACTTCTACTTCATAGAATTGCTGAGAGGATTCAAAGAGATTAGGAACGGAGAGGATTTATCACAGGGCCTGGCACATGGTGTTGGTTCAGTACTGGTTTGTTGTTTTTGCCAGAATCATTGGAGTATTTGTGGTACATTGACTCAGTACTTCTAATGATGACTTCTTACGTCTCCAGATTGGATGAGTGCCTATGTAAGTTACCATTTGAAAAACTCCCCAATTACACACTAAAATTTATTTTATTTATTTATTTTTTTTTTTTCGAGGTACTGGGGGTCAGGGATTAAACTCGGGACCTTGTATGTGGGAAGCCGGCACTCAACCACTGAGTCACATCAGCTTCCCTGAGTTGGTTTTTTCATTTGCTCTGCTTGTTGTTTGTTTGTTTTCAGGAGGCACTGGGAACCAAACCCAGGACCTCCTGTGTGGGAGGTGGGCGCTCAACTGCTTGAACCATATCTGCTCCCCCTACTAAATATTTTCATCTATGTTTTTTCCTCTTTGGATAAGCTTATGGAAATGAGTTACATCATGATTCCTATCTATTTCCTTTGGCTAAATACTTTGCTAACATAGACCTTTCTTTATTGGCTTTAGAGAAACTGATAGAGTTATGGAAGAGTGACCTAGATCTCATTCTGCCCCTCTTGTCAGCAATAATGTCTTCATTATGGATTATATTCTAATTGGGTGACAGTGTGGACTAAATATTTTATAAGTGGAACACTTGGATGATTCTTAATGGTTTTGCTATCAATTCTCTTTAACGTCAGCCTTTGGAGAGTTGTAGTTGGGTTGCTGTTACTTTTGTAGAGTGAAAGGAAGATTTGGGATGAACAAATAACCCTCATAGATAGTATTTTGGCATCCCAAAAAAGTTGTGTTTTTTTTGGAGAGGGGGCGGATATTTTTTTTTCTTTTTGTAACATTGATACATGTGCCTTATAGAGGATTAGAAAGTATAAGGCAGTGTAATGAAGAAGATAAACCCGACTACCTACAGATAATGTGTACTATGTATATAATTGGGTTGTTTGTAAAGATTCCTCATGCTTTTCCACCCTTCATCAACATTGACCACTTCCCCAGGAAATAACAGTTTATTAATCACGAGCAATATTGGTTTGGACTATTGGGTTGAACCATTCACTCTTTTTAGATGATGATTTGTTCTCATAGAGTTGTAAATGGAAAAATACTTTGAGAAAATGTGTATGTCCAGAACACTTAGAGAGATAATTATCTGTTACAAATATAGATTATAAACTTTGCTAGACTGTAAACTCCTGAAGAGTAAGGACCATATCTTATGCCCTGTATCATATACAGTGATATGTTTATGTTGGCACATAAATACCTGTTGATTGATTGGTGATATAACTTCTCAACTTCAATTTAAAAAAAAGTAGCGATCACAATCGTACCTAGCATAAATCTGAGCATAAACTGAAATAATATAAAAATCTTATGGACTAGAATCCCCTAAAAGTTGTTGCTTATGATTTGATTCCATCCCATACCTTCAGTCTCCTTTCTCAGGCAATCATCATTAACATTTACCTGCATGCCCTTTCAGGATTTTTTTCTTGTATATATATAAATACATGTGCATAGTCTTTCAATTTTTAAACCAAAATGGGACCTAATATAATTGTGATTCTGAGCTTTACTTTTTTTTATTCACTAAAGGATACATCTTGGAAAATTTCCCATATCAGCACATTGAGATTTACCTCATTATTTGAAGGCTGTCTGGAATTTCATTGAATGATTTTTCCATAATTTTAGCCTGTTAATAGGTATTTGAGTTATTAGAAACAAGGATATATTGAACACCCTGTGCATTATCTAGAAATGGAATCTTTGTCAAATGAGTTGAGCATTTTAAATTTAGACAGATATTATCAAATTTCCATATCTCATTTTCTTAAACTCTGAAATATTTCTATGAATCTCTCTTGTCTTCTGGTCTTGGCTCATAATAGCTAAAAGTTATAGAGCTCTTACATAGTAGGTGCTCAGTGCCAGCAACGGTTCTTAGCTCTTTACATCTGTGAGCTCACTGAATACTCATTCTAACCCTATGTATTAAATTTCCTATTATTGCTGTAACATTATTACAAATTTAGTGGCTTAAAACACACAAATTTGTTTTCTTACAGTTCTGGAGGTCAGAAGTCCTAAAATGGGTCAGCAGGGTTGTGTTCAGAGCAGGAGGCTCTAAGGAAGAATCCGTTTTCCTGCCTTTTCTAGCTTTTGAGGTTGCCTGCATTCCTTGGCCTGTGGCCCCATCCTCCATCTTCAGAGTTTAGCATCTTCCAATCTCATTCTCTGTTCCTCTGCTTCTGTTGTCATATCACCTTCTGTGTGGCCCTCCTGTTTCCCTCTAATAAGGTTTCTTGTGATTACATTGGGCCCACCTGGAATATCCAGGATAATCTCCCCATAGCAGAGTCCTTAACTCAGCCACTTCTGCAAAGTCCTTTTTGCCATGTAAGGTGACATATTCACTGGTTCTGGGGATTAGGATGTGGACATCTTTGGGGGACCAATATTCAGCCTGCCACACCCTATGAAGTAGGTTCTGTTTTACAGATGAGCACACAGAGGTGAGTAACTTGCCAAGGTCATACAATGAGTGGCAGAGCAGTGATGTGAACACTGGTATCTGTCTTCAGAGTCCTTGATCTTAACCATTATACTCCTGCTTGCTCTGACCAAGTCATTTAAACTAACTTCCTTTCTTTTTCCTTCCTTCCTCCCTTCCTTTCCTTCCCTCCCTCCCTCCCTCCCTCCCTCTTTATCTATTTTCTAAACATTTGAGAGTAGATTGTATACCTCATGCTCCTTGAACACTTAATACTTCCATGTACATTTCCTGAGGACAAGGATATTCACTTATATAACCACCTTAAGTACAGTTATCAAGTCCAAGAAATTGACTTTCAACCAGAGACCTGAAGGATAATATTAACTGAAGAAATAGGCCACCAGACAGAGGAAATGGGATAAAAAAAACAAAGATGGGATGACATATTTGAGGTATAGAAAGAATGCCATTATGGCTGGAATGAGCTGGGAGAGTGGTATGGAAAGACATCCAGATGTAAACAGGGTCCAGATCATGTGGGATCTCTTAGACCATGGAAAGAAATTTGCTTTTTTTTTTTTTTTAAAGATTTATTTATTTCCCCCCCCCCTTGCTGCTTGTGCTGCTGTGTCCATTCGCTGCGTGTCTTCTCTGTGTCTGCTTATCTCCCCCTTGCTGTGAGGTCTTGCCGCATCAGCCCACGGCGCTGCGCGAGCCGGCCTGCCCTCACAAGGAGGCGCCGGGAAGCGAACCCGGGGCCTCTCATAGAAATTTGCATTTTAAGTGTAGTGGGAAACACCACGTTGCTTTATGCTGGTAAGTCACATGATCGAATAGAAGTTTTTAAGAGCTGGGTTTTGATTGCAGTGTGAACACTAGATTGTAGCTATTGTAGAGGGGCAAAAAGGAAAGCAGGGAGACCACTTAGGAGAGGATGAAGCGGGAGATGTTGGGGAGATGTTGGGGGCTTAGATTTGGTGTTGTTAATGAGATGGAGAGGCATTGATGGATTTGGGATAAAGCTTGGATGCATTTGGGATAAAGCTGGAGGAATTGCTGATCTGTTGGGTGGAGGGGTGAGGGAATGAGAGGACTCACTGGTGACTTTTTTTTTTTTTTTTCTAAAGATTTATTTCATTTATTTATTTCTCCCCATCCCCTCATTGTTTGCACTTGCTGTGTCTGTTCGTCTTCCTTGTTTCTTTAGGAGGCTCCAGGAACCGAACCTAGGACCTCTGATATGGGAGGGAGGCACCTCCGCTCCCTGCTTTGTTGTGTCTCTCATTATGCTTTCTTTTTTTCTTCTTGTGTCTCTTGTTGTATCAGCTTGCCACGCCTGCCTGTTGCACCAGCTCGCTATCTTGCTTGTCTTCTTTAGGAGGCACTGGGAACCAAACCAGAGGCCTCCCATATGGTAGACGAGAGCTCAATTGCTTTAGCCAAGTCCACTTCCCTCACTGGTGACGTCTAAGCATTTGGTTTGTACAACTAATACCTGCTTAGTACCCCAGATTTTATTTACTTAAATTAATAAAAACTAAGTCTTTAAATAAGTACTCAATTCATACAATAAAGAGAGTTAAATTAGTCTCATTTGGTATTATCTAACATGGTGGTTCTCAGCTGGGAGCAATTACACACACACACTCCCCAGGGGACATTTGGTAATTTGTGGCATTTTTGGTTGTCACAACTGGCAAGTACGTAGAGGCTAGAGTGCTTTTAAATATCCTACAATGCCCAGAGCAGTCCCCCCACAAGAAAGAATTATCTGGCCCAAAATGTCAGTAGTGCCAACTACTGAGAAACTCGTCTAATGGATGAAGGTTTGGTCTAATAGGAGGAGATCTGGAGTCTTGTGAAATGTTAAATATATCAGGGACAAAAACTTAACCAATATGCCAATTTTTCTTCTTCCCTTTTGGTTCTATTCATTCCTCAGAAATAATCTAACTAGTGAAATATTCTCTTTTAGCATATTTTGTAAGCCCTCTAGTGAAATGGTTGAGGCTTTTCTGGGTTGTCTTCATTGATATTTCAAGACCTCAGTGGACCCATACTAGGAAAACCAAACACTGATTCATTATTTAGAGCCAATGATAAATAAATGATCCACACTGACAACTCATCTATAGTCTCCTGAAGCCAGAGGCAACACCCTTAGCAAATAACTCAAAGGTTAAAGAATAAAGTTTCTAACAAGTAGAGTTCTTAGTGGAGGAAGAGGAGAGTAGTTTCCTATCTGTTGAACTTCTAAGGGGTTCAGACATCTTGTTTTATCAAAATGTTTACCACTCTGGTGGTGGTGGTGGTGGTGGGGAGATGGTAAAAACATAAAAGACATTTTTTTTCTCCTTCATTCTTGTATGTTTTTTTAAAGCTCCATACAGTTTTCCCCCCTTTTCTTCATAAGCCCATCATTCTCTTCTTTGTCACTTTTTTACAAACTTCCTGTGACTGTCCTCCTTCCTAGAGAGTAGAGCAGCAAGCTGACAGGAAATCTCACCTGTTTCACCTCATGCTGACTGACCCCTGACTGGAAACTTAGGAGAGCCAAGGAGTTTTTCATGCCGAAAGACTCCTGAACTTAAGTCTTCTCATGCCAAACATGCAGGGTGATAAGGAAGCCCAGTTTTGGGTTACACAAGAGTGGCCAATAAAAGACTAAGAAAGTGTCTACCTGGGACAGGCTCTACCTGACCCAGA
>JAQZBX010010637.1:13045-25722 GCA_029593785.1 Cabassous unicinctus
TTTTTTTCCCCCAAATTGGCTAAAAGATACATTCTTCTAGTGGGATTCAGGAAGGGAAAATAGCAGAGGATGTTTTCCTACTGTATGGGAATTCTTTACCACAAGCTGGCTATGCTAGTCTGCCACATATCTGTGCTGCTTCTGTCTTCTCATCTGCTCTTGACCTCTTGGCTCTGTTCTCTGCTTCCTGGAATGGGGTAGCTTCTTGAGGCTTGACCCTTTCCAGGCCCTCTGTTTCAGATAGGCTGATGGAAACCCATTAGGATTTAATTCTAGTCAATAGGTCATGAGCAAGAGGGATCATAATCTAAATTGTTCAACTTCTCCATTTTTCTTTTCAAATGGCCAACTGTTACAGTGTCAGGGCTGATTTTGATGCAGTGTCTGGTTAGTCCCTTGGCAAGTTCTAGTCAGAAAGTGTATACATTTACTGTTGGTTTCTTAGGTGCTTTATAAGAAATATAACAGATAAAAATATGGATCTGCTTAGGTACTGTCAAAATGATAAGCAATAATTGGATCTAGCAGCAGAGCTTCCCTCCCTTACTACCTTTTACTTCTAGAAGCCTGACAAAAGCCCCTTTTGTTCAGTGATGTTGGTAGAGGGGCAGGCATTGCATGGGATTACTGGGAAACACAGGGTTGAGGATGACTCAGACAAGTAAAAAGATGAAAGAGCCCCTATTATATGCCTTCAGTTTCTGTTGTATCTTCTAAGCTTTCTAAGATTTGGGCTCATTCAGTTATAACAGGCTTCTGATATTTTACCTGGGAGGCTATTTTGTTTAGTACAGGGCTGTTTAAAATTTGACCCATATAAGCCATCAAAACCACTGTGAGTCAGCTTTTCAGGGAACCTATCTTTATTTCAAGTTACCTCCAGATTGCATGATTTTTTTTTTCCTGTTCTATCATTTCTTTGAAGCGGTTGATTTTTCCAAAATTGGGCAAGCATTTGGCTTTTTGATCTAGAGTAACATAACAGGCAGATTTCTTAAGTTGACTTTGTATGTTTTACCTGTGGATGCATCTACCGGTGGTACCACCCTTGAGTTTATTCTGGAGATTGTGTAGCACAGAAGCACTTCTGAAGGCTGAACTGTTCTGGGGAGTGTTGCCTGCTTTGGGAGGAGCTCTCATAAGGTCATTTCAGTCTGAAGTTAGAACTGCTAAATATTTTTTTTAGCACATTTGATTGGTGATCAAAAATCAGAGGAAAGCTAATGGGGGATACCATCAAGAAGGAAAGAAAATAAGAATATAGAAAGTTCCAGGCAAGAATTGGAAAGACTTTTGGGATGAAACATAGAGGGACTTTTGAAGGCAGGAAAGGGTGGGTGCTTCCTTGGAGGTTGAGGAGGATGTTTTGCTCCTTTTGCCCCTCTTTCTAATGACTTTTGGCCAGCAATTAAGAGGCTTTATTTGACTGGTTTGTGTGGTCAGGTTGGTGGTAGCTGGAGTTCTTAGGTATGTGTTCCATCCATATATAAGCATCTGACCTCTGGCTTAACTTCATTGGAGAGTGAGTCTACTTTCTGGTAGCTTCTGGAAATTTTTTTTCCCTTCTTGATTTCCTTCTACTTAAGGCTGAAATATTGCTGTCATTTTCTGGGGTATTTGATTCCAGATTCTAAAATGCTAGAAAAGAACTGACAGAGCCAGATGCTGGCATTTATTCACAGACACCCCAGGATCAGGTTAAGAGACACCATTATCGCATGCAATTCAGCAGTCATAGAGTGTTCTAGAAATTCCTCTACTTTCCAGCCCAATCCCTTCTGTCTGGTGAATATGTCATCTGCATGGCTAAATTCTTACCCATGACCTCTCATAGCCTTTTCTTTCAAAGAGCTCATTATAGTTTACATGTATCATTTAACAACAGTCAAACATTTATTGAGTGTCAATAATATGCCTTAATAGTTTGGGTAATGTCTCTGTGGAAAAAAAACGTTTTGAAATGAAAACTCAGAGGTTAAGTGAATCTAGAGAGGGAGGCAGAGGCCTAATCATTCCCAGAAAAACCCAGCTGCCTTTTGTGTTTGTCTTTAGTAGAGGCTGTTTAAGGATTACACAGTTCTTTCTGTGTGCCCTTTCTAGCCCTGGTGACCAGTGGGTTAGTTTGTTAGGAGGTTGCAGGGTATACTATTCCCCCCCCAAGTCTTAATTAACTCTGTCATTTATATCTGGATTATCTGTCAGAAAGACTTCTTTTTTTCTGCTCTCTTCCTTCCTTTCTCTCTTGTCTTTCTCATTTTCTCTCTTTCATCCTTTCATCAAAAAGCTAAATCTGATACTGCAGGGGCAAAAAGTTTCTTTCTAGAATTAAATATAAACAGTTTTTAGGTTTATGTACTGTTTTTGATTGTTCATGACATTTCTCTTCCCTCCATTAGCACAGAAAATTGAGTTTGCTACATTTTTTAAAGGGGTAGCCTGAAAAAGATTTCAGCTTTAAAAGAGCAACCTCTACTCCTACCTTGTAATTCCTAGCCTCTTTTTCTGATTTTTCTTTATACCTCTTACCACCATATGCTAAACCATGTATTTTTAAAAATAAACTTTAATTTGGTATAATTTATGCATAATTTAATGCATACATCATAAGTATATGGTTCTGTGAGATTTTTTTTAGGAGGTACTGGGGCTTGAACCTGATCTCATTCATGGGAAGCAAGCGCTAAACCACTGAGCTACATCTGCTTCCCCTATGAGTTTTGACAAATGTATACACCTGTGTAACTACCGCCACAATTAACATTGCCATCACCCAAAAGGATTCCTTTCTGTCCTAGGAAGTCAATCCCCAGCAACCACTGTGTGTTTCCCATCTCTATAGATTAGATTTGACATTCTTAGTATTTCATGTAAATGTAATCATACAGTACTGTTTTGTATCTGGCTTCTTTCACTCACCTTAATGTTTTTGAAGTTCATCCATGTTGTTGCATGTATCAGTAGTTCATTTCTTTTTATTGCCGAGCAGTATTCCATTGTACGGATATACCACAATTTGATTATCCATTCATCTGTTGTTGGGCATTTTATATACCATATATTTTTATTGTTTGCATATTGTGTCTCTTCTCACAAGAATGTAAATTCCATTAGGTCAGTGATTTATTTTATTTTATTTTATTGAAGTATATCATTCATACATGAATATACATAAACAGTAAGTGTATAGTAAAAGTTGTGAGCTTACAAAATAAACATACATAACATCATACGGTGGTCCTATACATCACCCTACCACCAACACCTTTCATTGTTATGAAACATTTCTTATAAACTATGTAAGAGCATCATCAAAATATTACTCCTAACTATAGTCCATATCTTACGTTTGTTGTATTTTTCCCCCAACCCACCCTATTTTTTTAAAATATATTTTTATTACAGAGGTTGTGAACTTACAAAACAATCATGTGCATGTGTAGAATTCCCATACAACACCCTTCACCAATACACCACCATGGAGGAATAATTGTTACGGATTATGAGATATCATCAGACTATTACCACCAACCATGGTACATAGCGTACATTTGGCACACTTTTTCCATACCCCCACCCATTACCAGCACAGTACATCTTTGGCATTGATTCAAGAATATTACAGTTTTGCTGTTAATCACAGTCCATAAGTTACACCAATTGCATTTTTCCCATGCTTCTCCACATCCCCACCATCCTGCAATAGTGAAGTACATCTGCTCCAGCTCACAGGGCACTCTTGCATCTGTACCATCAACCACAATTCTAATCCACCTCTGGGTTCACTGTGTTATAGGGCAGTGATTTTTGATTCTTCTGTTTATCAAGCATCTAGAACAGTATCTGGCACATTATAGGTACTCAAATAATACTTGTTGAATGAATGAGATGAGCTAATGAAAATGAATCAATTTAATCATTACTTCAACAACCATTTAATGAGTGCCTATGATGTGCTGACAACTGAAGAGATACAAAGTGACACTAAGACATAGAACTTGCCCTTAGGGAGAGGAAAGTCTAGTGGAAATAAAAGACAAATATTTAAGAATAAGGCGGGTGATGTCAGAGGTATAGAGAGAATAGCATGGGAATTCAGAGGGCAATATTGCTGGAGGGATTACTATTGTTACTGACTTTAAATAGTTATAGGCTCTTTTCTTACTTTACCAGGGTCCCAACCCCACATTCCATATAGAATAGAAATCAGGCCCCTTTCAGTCTCCACCTCAGACACCAAAGATCTCCTTATAAAGCTGTGTCATCTTTTTTTAAAAAATTGTTTTATTTTATTTATCCCCACACCCCAAGGCCCTCTTCTGTTTGCTCCTTGTTTTTGCTTGTTGTTTGCAATCATTGTCTGCTTTGTTTTTTTTCTTTAGGAGGCACCAGGAACTGAACCTGAGACCTCCCATGTGGGAGATGGGTGGCCAACTTCTTGAGCCACATCCACTCCAATTGTTTTGTTTTGTTTTGTTTTTTTGCTCATTGTCTTGCTCATTTTTTCTCATCTGCTTGTTTTTTTCTCATTGTCTGCTTGTTGTTTTTGTTCCATGTCTGCTCCTTGTTTGTTTGTCTTTAGGAGGCACCGGCAACCGAACCCCAGACCTCACATGTGGGAGGCGGGCACATCCGCTCCCAGAGCTGTGTCATCTTTTAAGATCTTCTGCATAAAGTGTGCGAAGGGCATTTCAGTGACTTTCTGGTATAGTAATAATTCTTGGAATCATACTATGTCTTTCCTTTGAAGAAGACAATGTTTTCTTATGCATAATGCATGTATTATGCAATCTTGTAACAGCTTTTTTTTTTTTTTAATTGAAAAGAGAATAGTATCGAATATGTATCCGCTTTGTCCCATTATTCCTAATTCTTTAATGAGCCATTTATTGGAAACCTTCCCTAAGAAAGATTTTTACTTGGGATAATGGATTGAAATTCTGTGGTAGGATGACTGTGGCCTGTAGACAAACGGGGCAAACCAGGACAGCTACAACAATAATGTCAGTCAGCAATTCTCTAGCATCTACTGTGTGCCTCTGTGCTAAGTGCTTGACTTGCATTATTTCCTTTAATCCTCCCAGCAACCCTATGAAGTAGATTGTGTTGTAATCCTCATTTTTAGGTGAGAAAACTGAGGTCCAGAGAAGTTCAATAATTTCCCCAAGGTTATTTACAACTAGTGAGTGGTAGAGGCAGGTTGGCTGAACCCTTAACAGGATACCATGCTATTCCCTCTGCAAGAGAGACTGTAGGCATGTAGACATTCTGTGCTGTATTCAGTCATTTAACAAATATGTATTTATTTCCTATTATGCGTCAGCACCATGCTAGGAATACAGTGGTGAATGCAGACCAGACCTCTGCCAGCATGGAGCTTAGTCAGGAAGCTCAAAGCCAGGGAGAATGGGAAAATATTAACAAAGATGGGGCAGAGGGAGGGCTGGGGTACATTGTAGTTGAGTAAATTGCCTATGATGTGATCAAGGTAGAAGTGGACTCGAACCTAACTCTTTTCTGTTGAGCCTGGTACTTTTACTGCTAAGTCCCAGAGCCTTTATTAGAGCTTACATCTGTTTTCACAGCTGGCCAAATATGGGTTTGCCATGCCACTTAAAATGGGGGCTGCATCTCCCATCTGGAAGCTCCTTGGAAGGCTTCCTTCAGGATATTCTGGGTTTTGAGGATGGCTTGGTATTTCCAGTCTGTCCTCAGAATTCAGCATTGCCTTGGAAAGCTTTTTATTCAGATATAAATGGAGAGCTAAACTGGGGGGTTGGGGGAGGGAGTAAGTTGGGTGTGATCTGGAGCTAAAAAATGACTCTTTTTAAAGAATTTGTTTTGTGGATCATCTCTACATAGAAACATTCTCTTTCCTGCTGGGGTTGGAGGGAAGCTGCAGGCAGTGTCTGGGAGGCTATGTGCAGAAGACCACTGGCAGTTAGAAAGGCATGGGAGGAGAATTCCTGACCTCTCAAGTAATGGAACACTTTGGGGACACTGGAGTGGCAGAAGGTGAACTTTGCCTTTACCAACATGCTCAATGTGTTTGTGAGGCCAACCTCTTGACTTCAGTGGTCTTAAGAAAATTTTTGCACGAGAAATGATTGTGTTTTTCTCAACACATACATGGATAAACACAAAGATATACACTCCTCTTCGGACAGAAAGAAAAGTAATTGTCTGAACTTGCTGGGTTGAGGAAACAGTTTTAATAGAACTTTCTGGCAATAGAGGTTTGCTATGGGAATGGACCCTCCTTATCATTTGGACTTTTAAAATAGACTGCCAACTGATCTGTTTGTGGTTTAAGTAAAATCCCATCTGAAAATTTCCGGGCACAGCCGCTCTGGTCTCTTCACAATGTCAGCTGTAAACTATCAGGCCAATGGCTCATTTCTCTTCCCAGGGCCTCTGCCATGTCTATGGAGCTCTCTCTATTCCCCCAAGAGGCCAAAGCTCTGTGGGCTGGGAAAGAGAAGGTAACATGGCAGGGGTGGTGACCATGGGCATTTGGGCTACTTCCTCATGTAACTTACTTGTGTCTTCAGGACCTGCTCAAGCCCCATCTCGTATATTCCACTTCCACTTTATTATAGAATGCTGCTGTGCACGACCAACTTTATGGTTTGGTGGGTCAGACAATACCCAGCTCATGATAGGCACCTCAGGTCTCATGGTAAATTGATGGCCCATGGTTAAGCGTTCAGTCTCTACTAAGGCCCAGTAGCAGGCCAAAAGCTGTTTCTCAAAAGAAGAGTAGTTATCTGCAGAGCATGGCAGGGCCTTGCTCCAAAATCCTGAGTCTGCGTTGTGATTCTCCTATAGGGGCCTGCCAAGGGATCCAGAGAGCATCTCTATTTGCCATTGACAGTTCCAGCACCATTGGATTTGTTGCCTCATATGGCCCAAGCGGTTGTGCAACTTGCACAGCACCCTGGACCTGTCGCAGGTCCTCCTCTTGTTCTGGCTCCCAACCAAAACTATCAGCTTTTCTGGTCACTTGGTAGATGGGCTGGAGTAGCACACCCAAATGAGGAATGTGTTGTCTCCAAAATCCAAAGAGACCAACTAAGTGCCTCTTTTTTTAGTCATAGAAGGTCCCAGGTGCAGCAGCTTATCCTTCTCTTTAGAAGGGATATCTCAACATGCCCCACACCAAGGGACACCTAGAAATGTCATTGAGGTGTAAGGCCCCTGTATTTTTGTTGGATTTATCTCCCATTCTCTCTTATGTAAATGCCTTGCCAGTAAGTGTAGAGTCATTGCTACTTCTTCCTCACTAGGTCCTATCAACATCATATCATCAATATAATGGGCCAGTGTGATATCTTGTGGGAGGGAGAGACGATCAAGGTTCCTGTGGACTAGATTATGACATAGGGCTGGAGAGTTGATATACCCCTGAGGCAGGACAGTGAAGGTATATTCCTGGCCTTGCCAGCTGAAAGCAAACAGTTTCTGTTGGTCCTTACTAATGGCAATCGAGAAAAAACATTTGCCAGATCAGTAGCTACATACCAGGTACCAGGGGACGTGTTGATTTGCTCGAGCAATGATACCACATCTGGGACAGCAGCTGTGATTGGAGTTACCACCTGGTTAAGTTTACGGTAATCTTCTGTCATTCTCCAAGATCCATCTGTTTTCTGCACAAGCCAAATAGGAGGGTTAAATGGGGATGTGGTGGGAATCACCACCCCTGCATCCTTCAGATCCTTGATGGTGACACTGATCTCTGCAATCCCTCCAGGAATCTGGTATTGCTTTTGATTTACTGTTTTGCTAGGTAGGGACAGTTCTAGTGGCTTCCACTTGGCCTTTCCTACTATAATAGCCCTCACTCCACAAGTCAGGGATCTAGTGTGGGGATTCTGCCAGTTACTGAGTATGTCTATACCAATTATGCATTCTGGAACTAGGGAAATAACCACAGAATGAATCTGGGGATCCACTGGACCCACTGTGAGACGGACCTGAGCTAAAACTCCATCAATCACCTGACCTCCATAAGCCCCTACTCTGACTGGTAGACCACAGTGATGTTTTGGGTCTCCTGGAATTAATGTCACTTCTGAACCAGTGTCTAATAATCCCTGAAATGTCTGATCACTTCCTTTTCCCCAATGCACAGTTACTCTGGTAAAATCCTTGGGGAAAACTGGGAGGAAGATTAACAGTATACATTTTTGGCAGTGTAACAGGATCCTTCCCCAAGGGGATCTGGCCTTCTCCTCATTCAAGGGGCTCTGGGTCTGTAGACTGTCTCAAGTCAGCAAACTGATTAAGGGGCCGTGATTCTCTGTGTCTGTAATTCAAGTTAGGTTTTTGTTCACTTGACCTAGAACTCTTCTGCTTATACAGATCAAGTAGGAATTTATAGACTGCCCATCTATTTCACTTCTAGGTACCCCATTATCTATTAGCCAATGCCATAAATCTATGCGACTCAGACTCTTTTTTTTTTTTTTTTTTAATCCATTTTAACCACCTCCGTTTTTTGCTGTTTTGTATCCATTTGCTGGGCAATTCTCTGTGTGTGTTTCCTGCCCTCTCTTCTCATCCCTCTCCTCCTGTCTTCAATGGGATTTGATCCTAGGAACCTCCAATGTGGGAGAGAGGTGTCCTGCCACCTGCGCCACCTCATTTCCTGGTTTTTCAGCCTGTCTCTTCTTGGCTGTCCCCTTTGTCACTCTCCTGTTACGTCATCATCTTGCTGCATAGCTCGGTGGGGCCTGGCATGCCCGCGTGCAGGGCCTGGGGGGCGCACCCCGCGCGCCTTCTATATTTTTTCTTTTTTATTTTACTGGGAGGTCCTGGGGATCGAACCCAGGACCCTCCATATGGGAGATGGACGCCCAACCATTTGAGCCACATCAGCCCCGGACTCAACTCTTTTGATTGCTACTTTGAGTCTGCCTTTCATTGTGGTAGCCACGCCCACCTTGTCTTTGGCAATTAACTGCTGATACTTGACTTTTTCTGGCCCACCAGATCATCCCCATAATGTTTAAGGATTCTAGTTCCATTAAAGCAGTTCTTAGAGTAATATCTGGACTACAGAGAAGAGCAACCACAGAGCTCTTCAGGGAAGATGGAGTTAGTCTTACAAATTTATTCCTTACAGTCCTGGTGAAAGGTATGTCCCCTGGACATTCCTGGGGTGGTTGGACAGGTCTTAAATGGTGAATCCATTCTAGCATTCCAATCTCTCTAAACCTTTGAATTCCCTCTTCTACTGTATACCAGGGTAAATCGGGCATCTCTACCTCAGACATTCTAGGCCATCTTTTGGTCCATGTTTCAGTCAGCCACCCAAACAAACTGTTAGAGTCCTTTCTAAACTCTCGAGCTACAGTGTTGAATCCAGAATTTCTGCTTAGTGGGCCCATATCAATAAATCCAACCTGATCCAACTTATATTCTTTCCACCATTATCCCAGACCCTTAGTATCCATTCCCACACATATTCCCCTGATTTCTGTCTATGTAAGTTGGAAAATTCATGCAGTTCTTTTAGAGTGTAGTGTATTTCCTCATGGGTCACACTTTGTATTTTGCCTTTGGGGGCTTGTTGTGATTTTAGACTAGTAATAGGTCTTGAAGAAAAGAGGGGTGGTGGGGGTAGGTAAGGAGAAGGATTAGGAATGCCTTGCAAGCTACTGACCTCAGGGCATTCCTTTGCATTTTCATCCGGTGAGACAGGATTATTTTCTTCAGGCAAGGGTTGGAAGGCAGATTCCTCAGGGCAGAGTGGAGGTTGAGCAGTGCATGCTGGAGTTTGGCCTGGTACCTGCCTCAGGGCTGGAAGGAAGTTCTGACTCCCTCAGGCTGGAGGCTGGGTGATGCAAGGTTGACATTGTGTGGGCTCCATTGGGCAGGCCATCTCAGGTTTATCTGGCAAAGTTTCAGCAGAATTTAAGGTTCCAATGTTCCCACCGATATTATCATCCCATGTGTCTCCATCCTAATCCTCAGGGTTCTACTCCTTTCCAATCAATGTCTTATCATTTTAACAGCAGAACCCTGTGAGGGGGAGATTTTAGTTTCTGTTGTAACTCTGCTACTCGTACAATGAGACTCTGAGTCTGGTTTTCAGACATCTCAAGTCTTTGACTGCATGAAACAAGATTTTCTTTCAGAGCACACATAGAAACTTTCGCATCATTCATGCGGCATTTAAGTTGCAAATTTGAAGCCTTTAACTCATCCCTTTCTTTTGTAACAGTATCCAGACTATCTAGGAGGAGCCAGCCAACATCATTGTACTTTTTGATTCCACAAAACTATGTTAAGGTGTTGAAACCATTCTTACCCAGATCCTTGCCTCTTATAAGCAAAGAAGTAGGGGAATCCAGTGATAATATTTTGCGTATCTCCATTGCCAACTCACGCTATGGACTATCCGTGGCCTCTTGATTATTGGAAAGGGAGTCATTAGTTCTCTTGAATCCAATTAGAGTAGAGAGCCAATTGCAAAACTCCCAGAACCACTTCAGAAATCCCATGTTTAAGATTCGGTTCCTCCAGAACCGCTCCTGGTACCAAGCTGTATTAGTCAGGATTCTCTAGGGAAGCAGAATCAACAGGAGATATCTGTAAATAGTATAAGATCTTATAAAATTCTCTCATGTGACTGTGGGGATGCACAAGTCCAAATTCCGCAGGCAGGCTGCAAACCAAGGGCTCCGGTGAAGGTCCTTGATGAGTTCCCAGGAGACTGTCCTGGGAACTGTCTGGAAGTCAAACTGGAAAATTCTTTCTGAATGCTGAAATCAGTTCCCCTTTTAAGGCATTCAACTGATTGGATAAAATGTCACTCATTGCTGATGGCAATCTCCTTGGTTGATTGTAGATGTAATCAGCCATCTATGCAATAAACTTGTGACTACAGTCCATAAATATCCTTGTATTACAATTAGCCCAGTGCTTGCTTGACCAAACAACTGGGCACAGTTACCTGGCTGAGTTGACACAGTAGCCTAACCATCATATACATTATACACATAATTTGGTTAGTATTGGACACTTGTGAAATATGAATCCTGAGACATTTAATTCTACCTAAAGGCTTCCACATGTCCCTTTTCAGGTGCCTGCTCTAAATTATTCTGTAGAGCAGTTTTGTTTTGCAGGTTAATAGATTAATGACACAGTACATTTCCTTGGGGAGGAAATCCCTAGGCCTTGTCTGCCTCACCAGGACTGTTTGAGAAGGTAGATGGCTCTTCTAGTCTGCCACCCTGACCTTATCCATAGCTCCTGTTTACAGTTTAAAGAAATGCTTTAAACTGTAAACAGAGGAACTATGGATGCATGAAGTTTCATCAATAAATTTTAATTTTTTAAATAATAGCTTTAGTGAGAAATAATTCACAAATCTTTTAACTTTTGATAGTGGATGGTGTTGATGGTAGCACAGCATTGTGAAGGTTAGTAATACCACTGAATTGTATATTTGAAAGTGATTTAAGGGGATATTGTATGTTGTATGTATGTTACCACAATTGAAAAAAAAACAAACCCATAGAACTCTACAACACAGTGAACCCTAATGTTGTAAACTAAGGACTTTAGTTAGTAACATAATTATTATAATATTGCTTCATCAGTTGTAACAAATGTACCACACTGATACAGAATGTTAGTGATAGGGAAAACTGTGGGTGGGAGGTATACGAGAACTCTGTACTTTCTGCATGATTTTTTTGTGAACCTACAACTGCCCTAAAAAATAAAGTAATAATAATAATAAAAAAACCCATAATGAGATACTACTTCACACCCTCTAGAATGGCAATTACAAGAGTTGGCTAGGATGTGAAGAAATTGGAAACCTCATGCATTGCTGTTGGGAATGCAAAAAGTGGTACAGCCACTGTGGAATACAGTGTAGTGGGTCCTCAAAAAGTTAAATATAGAACTATCTTTTGAGGGGAGCAGATGTAGCTCAAGTAGTTTAGTGCCTGCTTCCCATGTATGAAGTCCCAGATTCGATCCCTGGTACCTCCTGAAAACAAACAAACTCTCATTGTGAGTAGATGTAGCTCAGTGGTTGAACAACTGTTTCCCATGTACCAGGTCCTGGGTTCGATGCCTGGTACCTCCTAAAAAAACAAACAAACAAACAAACAAAAAAACTTTCACTTGACTTGGCAATTCCACTCTTAGGTATATACTCAAGAAACTGAAAGCAGAGACTCAAACAGATACTTGGTCACCAATGTTCATAGCATCATTATACACAACAGCCAAAAGGTGGAAACAACCTGTGTCCATCTCCAGATGAATGAATTAATAAAATGTGGTATATGCATAAAATGGAATATTATTCGGCCAGAAAAAGGAATAAAATTTTGATACATGCTACAACACAGATGGAAGTAGCAAATCTTATGCTAAGTGAAATAAGCCAGAAACAAAAGGGCAAATATTGCATGATTCCAGTTATATGAAATATCTAGAATAAGCAAATTCATTGAAACAGAAAGTAGATTAGAGGTTACCAGGAGCTCAGGTGAGGCTGGAATGGGAAGTTATTGCTAAATAGATACGGAGTTTCTCTTTGAAATGATGAAAAAGTTTTGGTAATGGATGGTGGTGATGGTAGCACAACATTGTAACGTCACTGTGTTCTACACTTAAAAATGGTTAAAATGGCAAATTAATGGTACATATAT
>JAQZBX010010637.1:25822-44215 GCA_029593785.1 Cabassous unicinctus
AAAAAAAAAAAGAAATTCATCTTTTAAAGTATACAGTGTTTCTAGTATGTTCAGAAAGTTGTGTAACTATGACCACCACAACTATCTAATCCCAGAACATCTTCATCACCCCCAAAATAACTCTATCCATTAGTAGTTATTCCCCATTCTCCTTTCCCCCAGCCCCTGGTAACCACTATTTCCTCTCTATGCATTTGCCTCTTCTGACATTTCATATAAATGGAATCATAGAATATGTGGCTTTTTATATATCTATCTGGTTTATTTCATTTAGCATAGCATTTTCAATGTTCCTCCATGTTGTAGCATGTATCAGTACTTCATTCTTTTTTACAGTCAAATAATATTACATTAAGTGAATAAATCACATTTTGTTTATCGATTCATCAGTTGATAGACATTTGGGTTGTTTCCACTTTTTGGCTATTATTAATAATATTGCTGTGAACATTCACATGCAATTTTTGTGTGGACATATGTTTTTCAGTTCTTCTTTATATATACCTAGCAGTGGAATTACTGGGTCATATGGTAACTCTATGTTTAACTTCTTGAGGAACTGCCGAACTGTTTTCCAAAGTGGCCACACCATTTTTATTTTTATGTGCTTATTGGCTGTTGGTATGTTTTCTTTGGAGAAATGTCAATTCAAATCTTTTGTCCAGTTTTTAATTGGTTTTTATTTATCTTTTTAACTATTCAGTTGTAAGAGTTCTTTATATATTTTGGATACTAGTACCTATCAGATATATGATTTTCAAATATTTATTCCCATTCCATGGATTGTTTTTTCACTTTCTTGATGGTGTCCTTTAATGCATAAAAGTTTTTAATTTTTATGAAGTCCAGCTTATTTTTGTTGTTGCTTATGATTTGGTGTCATATATAAGAAGCCATTGTCTAATTCAAGGTCATGAAGATTTACTCCTAGGTTTTCTTCTTTTATAGTTTTAGCTTTTTCATGACCTTTCAGTTCTTATACTGACTGAAGCATCATAGGCTTCTGTGAACTGTTTATAAGGGGTAGGGAGTAGGGTGGGAGGCTGTTAACCAGGGGCTTTCATTCCTTACTACCTCGACAAGCCAATCAAGAACCATGTCCTTGGAAAGTAGGTGTTTCTAGCTGTTTTGTGGTTCCTTCATTTTTTGTTTGTTTGTTTTTGGAAGGTAACGAATGAAGAAGACTTTATTAGGAAATTGGACTGCAAACCTGATCAGCATCTGAAGGTGGTTTCTATTTTTGGAAATACTGGTGATGGAAAGTCTCATACCCTCAACCATACTTTCTTTTATGGCCGTGAAGTCTTCAAAACTTCCCCTGCCCAGGAGTCCTGTACTGTGGGAGTGTGGGCTGCCTATGACCCGGTCCACAAAGTAACAGTGATAGACACAGAAGGCCTGTTAGGGGCTACGGTGAATCTAAGCCAGAGAACACGGCTGCTGCTTAAGGTCCTGGCCATCTCAGACCTGGTCATCTATCGAACTCATGCAGACCGACTGCATAATGACCTCTTCAAATTCCTTGGGGACGCTTCAGAAGCTTATCTGAAGCACTTCACCAAGGAGCTGAAGGCTACCACTGCCCGCTGTGGACTGGATGTTCCATTATCCACCCTGGGCCCTGCTGTCATTATTTTCCATGAGACTGTACACACACAGCTGCTGGGCTCTGGTAAGTATCTGGGGTGCTGTGTTACAGATTGACCTTTCTGGGTACAAGCTGGTGTGGCCATTGAACTGCAATAGCAAGTTTGCAGAAGTGGATTGCCCAAAAAAATTTCTACCCATGCGAGACACAAGGAAGTGTTTCAAATGGGTGGAGTACTCAACAAGGTCAAAATTTGCTTATAGGTCAAGTAGTATGAGCATTGAGAGTGAAAGTTAGCTTTGGCAATACAAGGTCATTGGTGATCTGGACAAGAGCTGGGATAGTGGTATGAAAGCCTGATCAGAATGGGATTAGGAGAGAAAAGTAGAAGAATTGGAGACAGTGAGTCTGTTTGCCTCTTTCAAAGAGTTCTATTATAAATGGAGACAGAAAAACAAAATGGTAGCTGGAAGGAGATGTGGGATTTGAAGGAATTTTCTTTTCTTTATTTAAAATTTAAGATGTGAGATATTACAGATATTTGTGTACCAGTGGGAGTGATTCATTAGAGAGAGGGCAGTTGTTGGTGCAAGAAAGAGCAGGAACAACTGGAGTGATGCACAAGAGGAAGGAGTAACCTTAGGAGCATGGATGGTTCATTCATAATAACAGGAAGAATTAGAACATATGGGCGCAGGGTAGGTAAGAAGGTAGTTAGGGGTGTGTGTGTATGTGTGTGTGAGAGAGAGGGAGAGAGAGTCATTTCTTTTCTTACTGTTTCTATTTTCTTAGAGAAATAAGACATGAGATCACCCCCTAAGTAGGAAGATAAGGGAGGAGGGGCAACAGCAGTATTTGGATGCAGAGAGACCAGGAGTATTGTCCTTAAAACAATTATACCATCCGTTTGTTCATTCATTCAACAAAGTTTACTGGGTACAAGTGCCATATACTGAGCACTGGGGCACAGAGCTGGAAAAAAAAAAAATTCCCACCCTCTAATAGCTCACAGTCTAGTTGGGGAGACCACAAGGTGTTCTTTCTGTGGTAGATGTAGATACTGGAGCTGTGGGAACACACAGGGAGGATACTTTACTTCTCCAAACAGGATATAGGAAGGAGGAGGTGACATTTGAATGCTGAAAGACATGACTAGATAGAAGGGAAGAAGGATGTTCTAGGAAGAGCAAACACCTAGTGGTTTGAAGGTATAAGATTTGTTTAGAGAACAACAGGTAGTTCTGCAATAAGCTTCCTAAATCCCATTCTAGCTCCCCTTTATTCTCCTCATGGCATCAAGAGTGATCTTTTTAAATGCTTAATTTATAATTTAGATCATGTCACACTCCTGTTTATAAACTATTTTTCCACTACATTCATAATAAAATCCAAATTCCTAAATGGGGTATACTCACGCTAACTCCTGCCTATGTTTCTGATCCCCTTCTCTGGAGCCCCCACCCTTCATTATCTAGTTTTCTTCTCTTCTACTGAGCACACCACCACATACACACACACATAAACACACATGTGTATTATGTGGGAAATTAGCAAATATCTTGAGGCGATTAGAAAGTAAAACACAATAATACCAAACCTTATGGGATGCAGCAAAGGCAGTTCTGAGAGGGAAATTTAAAGCTCTAACTGCTTCCATTAAAATAGAAGAAAGATCTCAAATCAGAGACCTCTAACTGCTTCCATTAAAATAGAAGAAAGATCTCAAATCAGAGACCTAACTTCACAACTGGAAGATGTAGAAAAAGAAGAGGAAATGAAACCTACAGTGAGCAGAAGGAAGAAAATAACAAAGATTTGAGTGGAGATTAATGAAATAATAATAATAAAAAAAACAATTGAATCGGTGAAACCAAAAGTTGGTTCTTTGAAAAGTACAACATAATCTACAAACCTATAGATAGACTGACAAAGAAAAAGAGAGGACACAAATTACTAAAATCAGAAATGAAAGGGCACACTACTGCTGACACCACAGAAATAAAAAGAATTATAAGAGGATACTACGAACAACTATGCAGACAAATTAGATAACTTAGATCAAATGGACAAATTCCTGGAAACACACAAACTACCTGCAGTTACTCAAGATGAAATAGAAGATCTCAATAGACTAATAGCTAGTAAAGAGACTGAATGAGTAGTGGAAAACCTCCTGTGGCAGTTTGATATTGTTTATGAATTCCAAAAGTAGATATTGGGTTATATTTGTAAACTGGTCTGTTCCTCTGGGCATATTAGATTATATTGGATTCCGAGATTTCACTTTTACTTGATTAAATGATTAAGGCTTTGACTGAAACACGTCAGTAGGATGTTGAGTCCCCACCCCCTTGGTAGAGCAGAGGAGTTAGTTGGAGTTTTGATGCTAGAGCCTGGGAAATAAACATACAGAGAAGCAGATACATGAGGAAGGAGAGAAGTCTCCATTAGACACAGCAGAGGCCCCAGGAAGAGAGATGAGCCATTCGCCTGACAGTCTACAGCTGGCCTTGTGGAGGGAGCAGAGCAACCGAGCCTGGAGAGAAACGAGCTCCGGGAAGAGAGAAATCCAGAAGCCTGAACCCTTGCAGACATTGGCAGCCATCTTGTTCCAACATGTGGCAACAGACTTTGGTGAGGGAAGTAACTTATGCTTTATGGCCTGTAACTGTAAGCTTCTACCTCAGATAAATACCCTTTATAAAAACCAACCAATTTCTGGTATCTTGCATCAGCACCTCTTTGGCTGACCAGTACACCTCCCAACAAAGAAAAGCTGAGGGACAGATGACTTTACAGGTGAATTTTACCAAACATTCCAAGAGGAATTAAAACCAGTCCTGCTCAAAATCTTCCAAAAAATTGAAAAGGAGGGAATACTCTCTAACTCATTCTATGAGGCCATTACCCTTATAACAAAGCCAGATAAAGATACCATAAGAAAAGAATATTACAGACCAATATCCTTTATGAATATAGATGCAGAAATTCTCAAAAAAATAATAGCAAATTGAATCCAACAGCACATTAAAAGAATTATACACTATGATCAAGTGGGATTTATCCCAGGTATTCAAGGGTGGGTCAACATAAGAAAATTAATTTCTGTAATACACTGCATTAACAGAATGAAGGAAATAACAAAACATCTGATCATCTCAATTGACATAGAAAAGGCTTTTGACCAATCCATCATCTCTTCTTGATAAAAACATAGAAAACTAGGACTAGAAGGAAACTTCCTCAACATTATAAAGTGCATACATGAAAAACCCACCATTAACATCATACTCAATGGTGAATGACTGAAAGCTTTTCCTCTAAGATCAGGAATAAGACAAGAGTACCCATTGTCACCACTGTTTTTCAACACTGTACTGGAAATTCTAGCAAGATCAATTAGGCAATAAAAAGAAATAAAGTCATCCAAATTGGAAAAGAAGAAGTAAAACTTTCCCAATTTGCAGGTGATATGATCCTATATTCAGAAAATATGAAAAATTCATGACAAGGCTTCTAGAACTAATAAACAAATTCAGCAGAACAGTGGGGTTCATGATCAATGTGCAAAAATCAGTAGTGTTTCTATACATTGGTAATGGAAAATCTGAAGAGAAAATGAAGCAAAAAATCCATTTATAATAACAACTAAAATAATCAAATATCTAGGAATAAGGAATGAAATAAAAAAAGGATCTTTTCCTAGCAACAGGGTCATGAAGCTCTAATTCTGTTTAGAGGTTGTGGTCCAAATATAGATGTATTATGAATAAACCAGGAGTCAAACTGATGTTTATGGGGGGAAAGTAGTAAACATATGAGAAGCCATGAAACACATGCAACAGCCACACCAAATGTTACATGTTGATAATGGGAGATGATGGAAAATGTGTGCCAAATATACGCTATGGGCCATGCTTAGTGGTCATAGTCTGATGATATTATCTCATAATCTGTAACAAAGCTTCCAACACAGTGTGGTGTGTTGATAGAAGGCTGTTGTATGTGGAGTGTTACAATATGCATGATTTTTTTTCTAAGTTCACCTTCTATAATAAAAATGTACTGTTAAAAAAAAAAATCTAGGAATAAGTTTAATCAAGGATGTTGTGGCAGTTTGAGATTATTTGTGAATCCCAAAAAGAGACATTATGTTTATAAACTAATCTATTCCTCTGGGTTTGACACCCTTTGAAAACATTAGATTCAGCTGACATGTCTTGACATGTTAAGATTAGGGCTTTGATTTGACCACATCAGTAGGGCATGACTCAGTTTGAGTCCCTGCCCTCTTGGTGCACTGATATAAATGGACACTCACTCAAGAAGACACATGAGAAGAGAGAGAGAGCTCTGTCATGTTTGATTCTGCGGCCCTGGGAAGAGATGAGCCATTCACCTGATAGTTTGCAGCTGAAGAGAACAGAGCAGCTGAGCAGCTGAGAAGGCCCGGAAGGAAATGAGCCCAATGCCAATCAATCGGAAGGAAATGATTGATATAGGAAGCCCTGAGAGACCAGGCAGATTGTCTGCCATCTTGCATCAACATGTCGTAGCTGACTATGGTGAGAAAGCAACCTTGAGTTGGACTCTTTAGGGCCTTGTAATTGTAAGCTTTTACCCCAAATAAATACCCATTATAAAAGTCAATAGATTTCTGGTACTTTGCATCAGCACCCCTTAGGCAGACTAATACAGGTGTAAAGGACTTGTACACAGAAAAGTATGAAATGTTGCTAAAAGAAATCAAAGACCTAAATAAATGGAAGGACATTCCATATTTATAGATTGACTTAACTATTGTTAAGATGTCAGTTCTACCCAAAGGGGATTTACAGATTCATGCAATCCCAATAGAAATTCCTACAATCTTTGCAGAAATGGAATAGCCAATCATCAAATTATATGGAAGGTTGGGAGGGGGAGGGAGTGGGGCATATGGGAATCCCCTATATTTTTTATGTAACATTTATGTAATCTAAAGTTTCTTTAAAAAAAAGAAATAAATTAAAAAAAAAAATATATATATATGGAAGGGTAAGGGGCCCCAAATAGCCAAATCCATATTTAAAAAGAATTAAGTTGGAGGACTCGCACATCCTGATCTTAAAAGTTTATTACAAAGCCACAGTAAAAACAGCATGTTACTGGCACGAAGACAGACATAGAGACCAATGGATTCAAATTGAGAGTTCAAAAATAAACCCTCCAATCTATGGCCAACTGATTTTTGACATCGGTGCCAAGTCCACTCAATGGGGAAAGAATAGTCTCTTCAACAAATGATGCTGAGAAAACTGGATGTATATATGCAAAAGAATGAAGGTGGATCTACCTCATACCATATACAAAATCAACTCAAAATGGATCAAAGACCTAAATATAGGAACTAAGATTGTAAAACTCTTAGAAGAAAACATAGGGAAGCATCTTCAGGACCTTGTGTTAGGCAATGGTTTCTTGAAATTTATACCCAAAGTATAAGCAACAAAAGAAAAAATAGATAAATTGGACCTCATCAAAATTAAAAACTTCTGTTCATCAAAGGACTTTACCATGAAATTAAAATGACAACCTACACATTGGTAGAAAATATTCAGAAACCACATATCTGATAAGGGTTTAATATCCAGAATATATAAAGAAATCTTACCAACAACAAAAAAGATGACCTAATTAAAAAGTAGGCAAAAGACTTGAATAGACATTTCTCCAAAGAAGATATACAAATGTCCAAAAAGAACTTGACATGATCAACATCATTAGCCATTAGGGAAATGCAAATCAGAACCACAATGAGATATCATTTTATACCCACTAGAATGGCTACTGTTTAAAAAAACAGAAAAGTACAAGTGTTGGAGAGGATATGGAGAAAGAGGGAACTCATTCATTGTTGTGGGAATATAAAATGGTGCAGCCATGGTCCATCAGTCCCTTCTATTCAAACCTATATGTGATGCTGGAGTTTGTAGGTGTACTCCCAGAGACTGGAGCCTCTGGCCTGCCCATGTGCCAGCTGTGCCTGGAATCTCGGTGGAGCTGCAGCTCCTACTCTACAGCTCAATGGACTCACCCAAGTTACCTGGTGAGGAGACGATGATAGACAACGGCCATCCCAGGGAATGGAGAGAGCCTGCAGCTGCAGGCAGGATAATCCCATCCACCGTATCCATGGGATATAAGCCCCCTCTCACTTGGAGGTGGAATAGACATCACCATCCCAAACGCCTCAGGATTGGGAGAAGAGCTATGGACTAGAGTGGATTTAATGGTATTCTGTTGTAGACATAATGTGATTCGAGCAATGGAAGAAATTACAACAGTGAGGTGGACGCTTTTGGGGCAGGGAAGGAAAAAGCAGTTGTAATACAGGTGCTTTTTCAGGACTTGGGAATTATCCTGAGTGACATTACAACGACAGATATAGGCCATTTTACATCAGCATATAACATGCAGAACTGTGTGGGAGAGAGTGTGGTCTACAATGTGAACTATGGTCCATGCTTAGTGGCAAAGCCCCAGCATATGTATATCCATTGCAGGTGATGTGCCACACTAATGAAAGATGTTTATGTGGGATGTTATGGGAGGTGTGGGAGGTGGGGAACATGGAAATCCCTGTAATTTTTGTGTAACATTTATGTAATCTAAGCATCTTTTAAAACAAAACAAAACAAAACAAAACAAAAAAAAAAACGGTGCAGCTGCTGTGGAAGACAGTTTGGCCAGTTCTTCAGAAAGTTAGGTATAGAATTACCGTATGATCCAGCAGTCCCACTTTTAGGTATAAAACCCAAAGAATTGAAAGCAGGAACTTGAACAGATATTTGTGCAAAATTTACATCATGGCATTATTCACAATAGCCAAAAGATAGAATCAACTGAAATGTTCATCAATTGATGATAGATAAACAAATGTGATACATACATACAATGGAATATTATTCAGCTCTAAATACATGTAACCACATGGATGAGCCTTGAAGACATCATGTTGATAGAAATTATCTAGACACAAAAGGACAAATATTGTATGATCTCATTGATATGATATAATTAGAATCAGGAAACTCATAGAGTCAGAAACTATTCTAGATTACCAGGGGCCGGGATAGGGGTAGGGAATGGGGAATTAATGTTTAAATTGTACAGAGATTCCATTTGGGGTAAGGAAAAGTTTTGGTAATGGATAGTGGTGATGGTAGCACAACATTGTGAATGTAATTGGCAGCACTGAATTATATATTTGAATATGGTTGAAAAGGGAAGTTTTAAGTTGTATATATGTTACTAGAATAAAAATTAAATTAAAAAAACCATATGACTATTCAACACAAATAGGGTACCCTAATAAAAACCATGGACTATAGTTAATAGTTCAATTATAGTAACATTCTGTCATCAATTGTAACAGATGTACCACACTGAGGCAAGGTGTTAATAACGGGGGTGGGGTAATATGGGAACTCTTATTTTCTACATGATTTTTCTGTAAATCTACAACTTCTCTAATAAAAATAAAGTCAGTACATACCACTTTTATAATGAAAGATAGTTAACGCTTTTGTTTTTAAAGAAAGGTCACTGCTCATATGCCTCTTTCTGTTTGTACAGATCACCCTTCAGAGGTGCCGGAGAAGCTCATCCAGGACCGGTTCCGGAAGCTGGGCCGCTTCCCTGAAGCCTTTAGTTCTATTCACTATAAGGGGACGAGGACTTACAACCCTCCCACAGACTTCTCTGGGCTCCGGCGTGCTTTGGAGCAGCAACTAGAGAACAACACCACCCGTTCTCCCCGGCACCCGGGGGTCATCTTTAAAGCCCTGAAGGTCAGTTGGCTCCTGCCCCAAGTGCTTCTCATTGGGGTACTAGCGGGTGGTGGGAACTCCCAGTTTTGTGCTGGTGACTGGAAATCTGGGCTAGAAAGAGAGGTTATAAGGAAAGAAGGTGCGTGCCCTCATCTTCCTAGGGTATGAATACAGAGGAGTCTTGGGTGATGGTTAAAAAGTGACAGGTCGGGAAGTGGATGTGGCTCAAGTGGTTGGACTCCTGTCTCCCAAATAGGAGGCCCTGGGTTCGGTTCCAGGACCTCCTGGTGAGGGCAAGCTGGCCTGCGCCCACGGAGAGCTGACAGCCCGCGCCCGTGAGAGCTGGTGCAGCAAGATGACGCAGCAAAGGGAGACAAGCAGACACAGAGGAAATGTGCAGCGAATGGACACAGAGAGCAGACAGCGAGCACAAGCGGCAAGGGGGTGGAATAAAAAAAAAAAAGTGACAGGTCCTCATTTAGAAGAAAGTTAGGCTTTTGGGGAATAGGAAAAAGTAGTCACTCCTGGATGGTGTTGCCCAGCTCTGGTGAGTGAACCTTGTGATGAGGCTCAGTCATCTGGATAGCCTTTGTACTTTTCTTTACATTGACTAACCTTTTTTTTTTTTTTAAACTTAATTTAAGAAGGAAATTTTTTTTAATCACTATAAATGGATGGAAAACTGGCATCACAGGTAGCAAATTATCAAACCAAAAACCAAAACAGATACAAAATAACAATAATAATTACTGTTTGTTTATTATGTACCAAAGTTCTGAGCACTATAAATGGATTAGTTCATTTAATCCTCACACCAAGTCCATTAATTAAGTACTATTATTATCCTCATTTTGTAGATGAGGAAACAGAAGCACAGAAAGGTGAAGTATTTGTTTACACACAGTTACCAAGTGACAGCAGGCACAAACCAGGCCATTTGATTCTAGAGCTTATTCTCTGAACAAATAAAATAATGTATTATTTCCTGGAGATTGTTTCTCATGGAAGATTCTGAGACTAGGACCACTTTTTTTCTTTATTTTAAAAGGGAAATTAACAAGTGTTTGAGAGATGATAAAGATATATTACCTAAGAGATATTCTCCTTGACAGAATCTGAAATTTTGAAAAAGAATTGAAAAGGGATAATTTCTACTGTGGAACTTGATGTTATTCAGCATGTCATGCCAGTGTATCACGTACAATCATGTCCTGTGCCATCTGAAATCCATCTTGTATACCACGGGGGACTGTGAGGCCAACCTTTTGGGAAATTCCTCTTTAAGCATTGTATTTTTTTGTCTCTTAAAATCGGGTAAATGTTTTTCTTGTGTATCCCAGAAGGAGGATCAATGTGTTTTTTCTGTCATGTAGTGACATCCTCTTATAAAGCACCTTGCTGTTCCACGGATTCAGTTTCCCCTGTAACTCATCCCGGTAGATGGTGCCTGCTTCTTTGTAAGACAGAGAGTTGCCACCTGCATGGGCTGCTAACCCTTCAACCATTTCGAGGTGCTACATATTCCATCAGAGGTCCTCAAGATTCAATCTGTTGCCCCTTCTTTATCAAATAGCATTTCTTAGGCCACCTATCTGGGTAGGTGGAGATCACTGTATTAGGTATTATCACCTCATTCTACAGTGGTACATGATTGTGGTACATCAACAGGTGAGAAATCACTGGATTAAGGGTAGTAAGGGAAATTTGAAAAGTCTAACCTGGGATATTACTGATTATTGGAAATTGTCATTTTAGAATTGGGTAGGTAGTCTAGACTTAATGAAATTCTGATGTCTTTTCACACATGGATTGGTTAAAACATTCCCTGGGCCCAGTAAAGCAAGGAAAAGAAGTTTTCCCAAATGAAAATTTAAAGTTGTTGATATCATTATAGGAATAAAAATTCTAATTTTAGGGCAGTTTTCTCAATGATCAGTTTATATTGCATTTGTCTAAATTCATATCCTCGTTTACCGAAGGAATACATGCTAAGTGTAGAAAATGTGGGTACTGCAGTAGAATATAATGATGAAACAAAGACCATGCATAGTCCTGCCACCTAGGGATAACCACTGTTGACATTTTAAGACACTATACTACACTATATCCTATACCTTTCTATAGTATATGTTCTGTGCATTAATAAAAGAGATATATAGCTTATCACCACATTATGGATATAAATTTGTAATCGTTTTCCCTGAAAACATCATAAACACTTTTTACTATATTATTAAAGGGTCTTTACAAATTGTTCTGATAGCTGCAAAATATTTCATTGTCTAAACAAAATAGCAGTTGTTCGGCAAGAAATTGTTTATAAATTTTCCCTGTTATAAATAACATCACAATTAAATATCATAAAAGCTTTCTATATTCGGAATTATTTTCCTAGGGTCCCTTGAAGTAGAATTATTGTATCAAAAGGGTATGACTGGGGAAGCAGATGTGGCTCAAGCGATTTGGCTCCCGCCTACCACATGGGAGGTCCAGGGTTCAGCTCCTGGTGCCTCCTGGAGAAGATGAGCAAGACATCAGGCTGGCGTGACGGGCAGGCGCAGCAAGCTGATGCAACAAGATGATGCAACCAAGAGACACAAAGAGGAAAGACATTGAGAGACACAACAAACCAGGGAGTTGAGGTGGCTCAAGTGATTGAGCGACTCTGCTACATGGGAGGTCACAGGTTTGGTTCCCAGTGCCTCCTAAAGGGAAGTCAAGCAGACACAGAGAGCACACAACAAATGGACACAGAGAGCAGACAGCGAGTGCAAACAATGAGGGGGGTTGAGAATAAATAATAAAAAAAATCTTTAAAAAAAGAAAAAGGGTATGACTGCACTTCTGCGAAGATGGTGGACTAAAAAGACATGGGAGTCTCTTCTCTCCCAGAAAAATAGCTAAAGGACAGGCTGAAACAACCTTGAAAAAGTCTTCTAGGGTTTAGGACATCAAGGGAAGGTTGGACACTGCCCAGAAGAGAGAGGGACAAAGGAAACAAATCACAATGGCAAAATTGTAGGAACCTATTTCACATTGATCCGGTCTGTGTTGCAGCAAATACACTCTGACTAGGCATTGAACTGAGAGAGCTGCTAAAGAGTGCCATTTGCTGGCAGACCAAGAAAGTACACATGAGGAAATTAAAAGTAAATAAGTAAGAGAGACTTTTTTGGGCCTTTATAACCTCACGCCCCAAGGCCCTAGGAAGCAGGTCTGCAACCCATGACTGGGCCCAGAGCCCAGTTTTGATAACTAACAGGGACAATCTTAATGATCCAGGTTGAACTAAGAATCAAAGAGCAGCAGTAGGACTTCCGGGAAGATGGTAGACTAGAAAGACACAGGGCTCTCTTCTTCAGGAAAATAGCTAGAGGACAGGCTGAAATAGCCTAGAAAAAGATCTAGGGTTTAGGACACCAAAGGCTGGATACCGCCCAGAGGAGAGAGGGACAAAGGAGGGAAATCACGACAACAGAACTGTGAGTTGAAATCAATGGCTGCTGCTGCTGGCACCATCCCCCATACTAAAGCCACTTTAGAATTCTCGGGCCTCTAGGCCTGCAACTACAGACAAAAGGGGCTCCAGGGAACTACTACCCCAGGAAAGGGGAGAGAGAGAGACACAGCCTAAGGCTGACTTAGCTTTTGACTCACATATTTGCTCTGCTGTGTCCCAGGAGCCCTTCCATGCTGGGTGGGGCTGCGCAATTGTTTGCTTTGGAGCCTGCAAGGGACTAAAGATATACAACCCTCCCAATCTCCTCCTCTACACTGATTGTTGAGGACCCAGAGGGGAGTAGAAATATTTCCTAGCCGGGAAAAGGGAGGGGCTGCCAGAGAAGGCTGGAGAGCTGTCTCAGAGAAAGTTTGAATTACAAGGCTCATAGCCTCCAGACAGGAAGCTCTAATTACATTGAACCGGTCTGTATTGCAACAAATGTACTCTTACCAGGCAGTGAACTGAGAGCAGCCAAAGAGTGCCATCTGTGCCATCTGCTGGCAGACCAAGGAAGTGCATGCAAGAAAATTAAAAATAAGTAAGAGAGGCTTTTTCTGGCCTCTATAGCCTTCCTCCCCAAGGACCTAGGAATTGAATCTACAACCAGTTACTGGGTCCTGTGCCCAGTTTTGAGCAACCAGCAGGACAATCCTAACAATCCAGGTCAAGCCAAGAATCAAAGAGCAGGGGTAACACACAGCCTCCTGCCACTAAATCCCTACAAAAGAGAAAGAAATTGAGCATCTGAGTAAACTACATCCTAATCAGATGAATAGATATCAGCAAAAAATTACGAGCCATACTAAGAATATAGAAGACATGGCCCAAGAAAAGGAATATATCAAAGCCCTAGAAGAGATGCAGAATTTGAGAGAACTAATCAGTGAGATGCACACAAATTTCCAAAATCAAATTAATGAGTTGAAAGACTATATGGTTAAAGAGATAAATGACATCACGAAGACATTGAGTGAGTGCAAAGAATTTGAAATCCTCAACAGAAAAGTAACAGAGCTCATGGGAATGAAAGACACAATAGGTGAGATTAAAAACATTTGAGGCATACAACAGCAGACTCGAAATGATAGAAGAAAGAATAAGTGATACTGAAGACAGAACAGCTAAACTTGGAGAGAGAGGAAAGAATGGAAAAAATTGAGCAGGGGCTCAGAGAGTTGAATGGCAACAAAAAACGCAACAACATACGTGTCATGGGAGTTGCAGAAGAAGAGAAGGGAAAAGGGGCAGAAAGAGTATTTGAGGAAATAATAGCTGTTAATTTCCCAACTCTCATGAAGGAAATGAACTTACATGTCCAAGAAGCACACTGTACCCCAATCAGAATAAATCTGAATAGACCTCCTCCAAGACACATGGATGCCAATTGTCAAAGATAGAGAAACTTCTCAGAGCAGCAAGGGAGAAGCAAACCATCACTTACAAGGGACGTCCAGTAATACATAGTGTAGATTTCTCTTCAGAAACCATGGAGGCGAGAAGACAGTGGTATGATACAATTAGGATACTGAAAGAGAAAAACTGCCAGCCAAGAATTCTTTATCCAGCAAAATTGTTCTTCAAATATGAGTATAAAATATTCACAAACAAACAGAAGCTAAGAGACTTTGCAAAATAGAATACACCTTTGCAGGAAATATTAAAGGAAGCCTTCGAACCTGAAAGAAAAAGACAGGAGAGACAGGTTTGGAGGGGAGTATAGAAAAAGAATAGCAGAAAGGATAACCAAAAGAGTAAAAAGACAGACAAAAATAAGATATGACATATGAAAACCAAAGAATAAAAAGCATGAAAGTAAATAGTGCATTTAGAGTAATATCATTGAATGTGAATGATTTAAACTTTCCAATCAAAAGATCCAGGCTGACAGAATGCACTAAAAGCCATGAGCCATCCATATGCTGCTTACAAGAAACTCACCTTAGACCCAGGATTCAAACTGGCTGAAAGTGAAAGGTTGGAAAAAAGATAGTCCATGGGAATAGTAATGAGAAAAGAGCAGGGGGAGCTATACTAATATCAGACAAAGCAATCTTTCTAAATGCAAAAAAGTTATGAGAGATAAAGAAGGCCATTATATATTAATAAAAGGAACAATCCACCAGGAAGATATAAGAGTCATGAATATCTATGCATCTAACCAGGGTGCCCCAAAATACATGAGACAAACTCTGGCAAAACTGAAGGGAGAAACAGACATCTCTACAATAATCGTTGGAGACTTCAACACTCCACTCACATCATTAGATAGAACAAACTAGACAGAAGATCAACAAGGAAACAGAGAACTTGAACAATGTGATAAACGAGTTAGACCTAAAAGACATACAGAACACTGCATCCAAACTCAGCAGGTTATACATTCTTCTCAAGTGCCCGGGGACCTTTCTCCAGGATAGACCACATGTTAAGGCACAATGCAGCTCTCAATAAATATAAAAAGATTGAAATTATACAAAGCACCTTCTCAGATCATAATGGAATGAAACTGGAAATCAATAATAGACAGTAAAAAAGTAAATTCACAAATGTGTGGAGGCTGAACACACTCCTAAATAATCATTGGGTCAAAGAAGAAATTGCATGTGAAATCAGTAAATATATTGAGACAAACGAAAACGAGAATACAACGTATCAAAACTTATGGGCGGGGGGTGGATGTGGCTCAAGTGGTTGGGCGTCCATCTGCCATATGGAGGGACCTGGGTTCGATCCCCGGGACCTCCCGGTAAAATAAAAACATATATACAGAAGGAGCATGGGCTGCCAGGCTCTGTGTGCCGGTGAGCCGCCAGTCCCCAGGAGCCAGGCAGCAAGATGATGATGTAACAGGAGAGAGACGCAGGGGAGAGACAAGACGAGATGCTCCGAAAGCTCTGAAAACCAGGAGCCGAGGTGGCGCTGGTGGCAGAACACCTTTCTCCTACATCGGAAGTCTCCAGGATCGAATCCTGGTGAAGACAGGAGGAGGAGGAGGAGAAGAGATGGCAGGAAACAGACACCGAGAATTGCCCAGCAAATGGACACAAAACAGCAAAAACGGGGAAGGGGTTTTTTAAAAATGGATAAAGTAAATAAATAAATCTTTAAAACAAAACAAAACAAAAAAAAACTTATGGGCTACAGCAAAGGCAGTCTTGAGAGGGAAATTTATAGCCCTAAATGCCTATATTAAAAAAGAAGAAAGAGCTAAACTCAAAAGATTTGACTGAACAACTAGAGAAACTAGAAGAAGAACAGCAAACCAATCCCAAAGCAAGCAGAAGGAAAGAAATAGTAAAGATTAGAGCAGAAATAAATGAAATTGAGAACAAAAAAACAATACAGTAAATCAACAAAACCAAAAGCTGGTAGTTTGAGAAGATCAACAAAATTGACAAATCCCTAGCTAGACTAACAAAGAAAAAAAGAGTGAAGATGCAAATAAATACAATCAGAAATGAAAAGGGGGGAAGTTACAACTGACCCTACAAAAATAAAAAGAATCATAAGAGGATATTATGAGAAACTGTATACCAACAAACTAGACAACCTAGATGAAATGGACAAATTCCTAGAAATGCACAACTAGCCTACACTGATGCTAAAAGAAATGCAAGAACTTAACAAACTAATCACATTTAAGGAGATTGAATCCATCATCAAAAATCTCCCAGCAAAGAAAAGTCCATGACCAGATGGCTTCACAGGTGAATTCTACAAAGCATTTCAAAACGAATCAACACCAGTCCTGTTTAAATTTTTTCAAACTCTTTCAAACTGAAGAGGAGGGAAAATTACCCAACACATTTTATGAAGCCAACATCACCCTAATACCAAAGCCAGATAAAGATACTATAAGATAAGACAATTACAGACCAATCTCTCTCATGAACATAAATGTAAAAATTCTCAACAAAATACTTGCAAATCGAATCCAACAGCATATCAAAAGATTTATACATCATGACCAAGTGGGATTTATTCCTGGCATGCAAGGCTGGTTCAACATAAAATCAATCAATGTAATACACCACATTAACAAATTGAAGGTAAAAACACACATGATAATCTCAACTGACACAGAATAGGCATTTGACAAAATCCACCACCCTTTTTTTGATAAAAAACACTTCAAAAGACAGGAATAGAAGGAAAATTCCTCAATATGATAAAAGGCATATGTGAAAAACCCACAGCCAACATCATACTCAATAGGGAAAGGTTGAAAGCTTTCCCTCTAAGACCGGGTACCAGACAAGGATACCCATTGTCACCATTGGTATTCAATATTGTACTAGAAGTTCTAGCTAGGGCAATTAGACAAGAAAAAAAAATTAAAGGCATCCAAATAGGAAAAGAGGAAGTAACCTCTCACTGTTTGTGAATGACATGATCCTATACTTAGAAAATCTTGAATTATCCATGACAAAGCTACTTGAACTAATAAATGAGTTCAGCAAAGTGGCAGGATACAAGATCAACACACAAAAATCAGTAATATTTTTGTACACTAGTACTGAACGATCTGAGGAGGAAATTAGGGGAAAAATTCTATTTTCAAAAGCAACGAAAAGACTCAAATACCTAGGAATCAATTTAACAATAGAAGTACAGGACCTATATGCAAAAACTACGAAACAATATTAAAAGAAATTTCAGAAGACCCAAACAAATGGAAAGACATTCTGTGTTCATGGATTGGAAGAACAAATATCGTGAAAATGTCAATCTTACCCAAACTGATTTATAGATTCAATGCATTACCAATCAAAATCTCAACAGCTTACTTTACAGAATTAGAAAAGGCAATTACCAAATTCTTTAGGAAGGGAAAGTGCACTCAAATAGCCAAAAGCTTTCTAAAACAGAAGAACGATGTGGAGGAATTTCACTGCCTGACCTTGAAACATATTACAAAGCTACAGTGGTCTAAACAGCATAGTACTGGCATAAAGATAGACACATCGATCAGTGGAATACAATTAAAAACCCAGAAATAAATCCTCACCTATACAGTCACCTGGTTTTTGACAAACCTACCAAGTTAATATTAATGGGACAAAACAGTCTCTTCAACAAATGGTTCTAGGAGAACTGGATATCTATAACTTAAAGAATGAAAGATCCCTTTCTCACTCCCTATACAAGAATCAACTCAAAATGGATTAAAGACCTAAATGTAAAAGCCAAGACCATAAAACTACTAGAAGAAAACATAAGGAAACATCTTCAAGATCTTGTAGTTGGTAGTGGTTTCTTGGACCTTCCACCTAAAGCACTTGTAACAAAAGGAAAAATAGATCAATGGGACCTCCTCAAAATTAAACACTTTGGCACCTCACAGGACTTTGTCAAAAGGGTGAGAAGGCAGCCCACTCAATGGGAAAAAAATATTTGGAAATCACATATCTGATAAGGGTTTATTATCCAGGATATATAAAGAGATGTTACAACTCAACAATAAAAAGACAAACGACCCAATTAAAAAACGG
>JAQZBX010010638.1:0-44032 GCA_029593785.1 Cabassous unicinctus
GGTAACACAAAAACCAACTAAGAATGAATTAACCATAAGTAGCATTTATTATTTCATTTAACAAGGAGTCCTAAATGGGATGGCTCCAGGATTGGTTGACTCAATGACTCAGTGATGTCATCAGGAACTTCTCTTTCTACTTGGTTGTCCTCATCATGTCAGCTTTTACTCAGATGGATTCCCATGATGTGTGAGAAAGTTAGGCATATCATCCAGGCAAGAAAAGTCTAGAAGAAAAAAAAGCCTATCTCTTACTACAATTTAATTTTTTAAGAATAAAACTTTTCTCAGAGGCCCCTCTCGGCGAACTTCTCTTCATTTGCCATTGGCCAGAGTTGTACCACATGTCCATACCTAAGTCAATCACTGGCAAGGAAAATGGGTTTACCATGACTGACTTAAAGTAACCAAGATTTATCCCAGATCTAGGGATAAGATTATCTCCCCAAAGGATATGTAACCCCTGAAGTTGAGGGAAGAAGAAACACAGTACATTAAACCATCTTCTGACAGTACCAGTCAAGAATTTCCTTGCTCTCTTTACCTCTTTGTATTAGTCAGCCAAAAGGGGTGCTAATGCAAAGTACAAGAAATCTGTTGGCTTTTGTAAAGAGTATTTATTTGGGGTAAAAGCTCAGAGTTACAAGGCCCTGAAGAGTCCAACTCAAGATTACTTCCTTACCAAACTCTTTTGCCATGTGTTGAAGCAAGATGGCGGGCGATATATGTGAGGATTCAGCCTTCCTCTTCCCTCTTAAGGCTTATAGCTGTTGTCATTTTTTAATGTGTTATAATTGACTTTGCATGGTGTGAAATAAAAGTTTAAACACTGGTAAAAAAAAAAAAAAAGTGCTCCGTGGGTCTACTTTCTTCCTATCTCAGCTGTAGGCTGGCATAGGGCTCATCTCTCTTTCTAGGGCTTGTTTCTTGCCGTACTCAGCTGCTCTGTTCTCTTCACAAGGTCAGCTGTAAACCATCAGGTGAATGGCTCCACTGTCTTCCTGGGACTGCAGGATCCTCTTCCATGTCTGTTGGAGCTTTCTCTTTTCTCAGGTTATCTGCTTCTGTGTGTCTACTTCTGTGTGAGAATCTGTTTTATCAGCACCCCCCAAGGAGGTGGGGACTCAACTTTGCATGCCCTTAAGACGTGGTCGAATCAAAGCCCTAATCTTGATTTAATCAAGTAAGTGTAAAGCCTTTGGATTTAAATCAATCAAAGGGTATTATGCCCAGAGGAACAGACCAGTTTACAAACATAATCAATCTTTTTGGAATTCATAAATAATATCAAACTGCCACACTCTCCTTTCCTTCACTCCAACCTTGAAAGTATCTGGAACTTCAGCAAGCTCGGGGAAAAAGAGTAGAATAAGAATAATGCCAGCCACACTTCCTTTCACCCAGACTACCAACCTGTATTAGGACTTAGCTGGGAGCAAGAGAGTAGCTCTAAATTGGAATGAAATTAGCAGCTTTGCCTATTATATCAGACTAATATTCTAAACACTAATTTGAAGCTATGTGTTATAACTTACAGTACCAGAGCAATGAGAGCTGCCTAATTTTTTATCTAGGAACAAGGGAATAGTCCCACTGAGCAGCTATGCAAAATAAGTTGCTTTTATGATTACACCATATAGTCCTGCTTGCTTAACATACTTATTCTCAACTTTTATAAAAAATGACAGCTCAGAACTTCTCTATGCACCCAAACCTGTCTTCGGATCTCCTGATGAGGCCAGCTCACCATCACTCCTAGAAATATCCTTTTTCAAGGGTTGAGCTTCCTAGGTAAGTGGCCTTTGGTTGGTAGTCTCAAACACAGCATCTCCCAATTTTTCACTAAAATATGTCCTATGAGGCTTTATAAAAAGGGGTGTGTGTGTGTATAAACTGAGAATGACAGATAACTTCATTTCAAAATCCAGAATCCAGGGGTATTGCCACTATCTACGGTTAAGAATCGTGTCATTAAACACCTAAAAAGAAAGGAGGGCTTGTAATAAACCTTATAACTCATTGATGTTAGGCCGTCAGACTCAGAAAGTGTCTATCTAATCTGAATATAAGACAGGCATCTTTGTAATGCAGGCTATTTTATGAGTTCAACTTTCATTAGAATACCAACCAGAAAATATCTGGACGTGAAGCAGATGTCAATTGTGGTTCTTTATTGCATTCGGGAGACATAGCCCCTAAATTAATGTAGGTAAGAGCAAGAGACAGGAAAACTCTACTAATAGTGAATAATGGAATAAAAAAAAATTTTTATGTACTCCACGGATTCAGAGTATTCAGTAAACTGGGACAGTGGGGTAAGGAAAGCACTAGGTTCAAAGGAAAACACTAGATATAAGATTGTTAGGGAAAAGCTACAGGCCTGAGAGCTAAGCCAAGTTATAACCTGAAAAAGGGTTTTGGTTCACCACACTAATAGACAAGGGCCTAAAACAATATAAACACCCAAAGTGGTGAAAGTACTGATTCTGAATGTATCTTATCTCTTACAAGAGTAAGAGACAGGCATAATACTCAGCGGAGAAAGGAAAAGAAAAAGCATCATGAAGATGCAGACGTAAAACTTGTATTGGAAAATTATCTACTGTGAGATCCAGAACAATATTTTAGAAAATCTCATGAAACAGCTCTTGGTATCCACAAAGAATAGGCTGAGATAGAAAGATGGATGATAAAAGATTTCAAAGAATCTGTGGCAGAAACAATGATTTATGTTTACTACACTGTCTCATTTTCCTGGGCACATAGGAAGACTACAATCCCAACTTGCCTTGTTGTTGGGCTGGGACAACGTGACTAATCTTAGCATTGGAATGTAAGCCTAAATTATGTCATTTCATATCACAGGCAGTTAAGAACATGTGCCTTCTCCATGCCCTCTCTTCCCTTGTTGCATCAACCTTGGAGACTATGTGTTCCAGATAGCATAAGATTGAGAAAGGCCACCCAACTTGCATGGAGTTTACATAAATGAGAAATAGATTTTCATTGTGTTAATCCTCTGAGATTTCAGCAATATTATTGAAACATAGCCTAACCTGAGCTGGCTAATACAGAATCAAAAACACAAGAGCAGATTTTAAAACCAAGTTGATTTATCAAAGGAATACATTCAAGGATAGTTTAATGTTAGACAATTTATCAATATAATAACGTATCACATAAAATAGACGTTGGGAAAATTGCTAAATTGATAAATGCTCAAAAAGTTTTTGATAAAATACAGTATTCCAAACTAAGTAAAACTTTTAGTAAAATAATTAAGATAAAATAGCTATCTTAAACTAATAGCCATTATTTTTAATAATGAACTACTATAATGTTTCCTATTATAGACGTAAACAAGAAAAGAATACCTACTAGCACCATTATTAGTTAACATTGCTATGGAAGCTCTAACAAATGTAAAAAGAGAAGCAAGAGAAAGTAAAACTAAAAGTATTAGAAAGGAGAAGATAAATGTAACATCATGGGTAGATTACCTGGAAAATCTAAGAGAACCAAATGAATGAAAAAAATAAAATGAGTAGAATTTTATTATAAGGCCGGCTGTTAAATAAATAAAACCTCTGCCTTTTATCTAGCAAAAAATTCATTGGAAAATATATTGGGGGGTAGGGAAACCCCATTCACAGCAGCAACAACAAAAATCTGAGAACTGAACGTAACACAAATTACATGACCTATAAAAAAATTTCAAAGCTTCAAAAAGACTTGAACAAATGGAGACATACAGTATTCCTGGATGGCAAGAGTCAATATTGTAAAATCAACATTTCTCCACAATTTAATTCATGCATTTGATTAAATTATAAACAAAAGTTCAAAAGGAAGTTTGTAGAATTTGACAAAGTAATTCAATGGAACAGAATAAGAAATCCTGAAACTGAGATATAAATATGGGAGTAATCAGCATTAAGAAGTGGATGAATATAGGATAGACGCCCTAGAATTGAGTCCTAGGACACTCCAACATTAAGAGGAAATGAGGAGAGATGAGCAAATAGTCCAAAAAGGAGTCATCATTGTTGTCGAGGGGAAACTGTGGTTATCTTGGAAGCCAAGAAACATCACTGTTGTAGAAGGGAAACTGTGGTGTCCTGGAAACAAAGAAAGGGTTGCAGGAAATGAGTGATCAACTGAATTTATGCCGCTGATGGACCAAGTAAGATGAGAACTTCGACTTATATATTGGTTTTAGCAACAAGAGATCACTGATGCCCTTGACAAGGGAAGTTTCAGTAGAGTGGTGAGGTCAATAGCCTGACTGGAGTGAGTTCAAGAAAGAATGAGAAATTGGGGATGGTGAAGGTAGACATCTCTTCCAAATGTTGTTGTAGACTTGAGCAGATGAGGGGGTTCAGGAGGGTTTATGATGGGAAAGGTCTCAGTATATTACAGTATGCTGATGGAAGCAATCTATTTGATAAAGGGGAAAAATGATGATGCAGGAGAGAAAAGATGAAGCAATGTCCTCAAAGGTTAAATTCAGGAATGATATCTAGCCCCTAAGTAGAGCATTGGATTTAAGGACCATCCAAATTAGGTCATCCAAAGCAGCAGAGGGAAAGGTAGATCAAATGGAGACTGAGGCTGGAAGGTGGGAACTTGTTAGGTCTCTGATTAATTCTCTATTTTCTCAGTAAAATAGAAAGCAAGATCCTTAGCCGAAAGTCAGGAGATGGGCAGTGTGGGCATTCTGAGGAGGAAGTTCGAAATAGTTCAGACAAGTGGTGAAGTCAATAAAGGGATTAGGAAAACATACCTCCAAGCTCAGTGGTATGAGCGGTATAGTAGATAGAAAATGACTTCTTGAGAAGGGTGAGAGAGGAATAATTTAAATTAGGACAAGGAAGTGAAGGGAAGGGTTGGGGAAGTTAAATGTTTAGGGAATTTTACTGATGACTGATTTTGAGTTTCAGAGGGCACAGCAGAAGTGTTTTAGGAGCTAAGGAAAGAACATAAGTCCAGAACCATATGGGGTTTCAGTCTTGCAGTGACAAAATTAACAGGAATCAAGAACATATGAAATTCACCTTAATGATTTTGAGGAAAAAAGTTATGGCAAGGATAATGGGGATTTGAAAGAGGTGGCAGGATGTTTCCTGCAGCCCTGCATAGTTCTGGGGTGGCCACCTGACTCTTGTGATGGAAACACTGAGGGGTGGTTTTAGCACACTGGATTCAAAGTTCCCTTCTACCCCTTGCCAGTGGTTGTGTAGGCTTTAGCAGTTTGATATTATTTATGAATTCCAAAAAAGATAATTATGTTTGTAAACTGGTCTGCTTCTCTGGGTGTGATACCCTTTGGTTGTATTAGATTCAGCTGAGACATCTGATCAAATGATGTTAAGATTAGGGCTTTGATTCACCCATGTCATTAGAGTGTTAAGTCCCAGCCCCCTTGGGCTGATAAAACAGACTCTCACATGGAAGTAGACACATAGAGAAGATACACAGAGGATCCTGTGACCTGGGAAGAGAGATGAGCCTGATAGTCTACAGCTGACCTTGTAAGGAAAACAGAGCAGCTGAGCCTGGAAAGAAATGAGTCCTGGAGAGAGATGAGCCTTATGCCAGCCTAGAGCTGAGATCAGAAGCAGCTGGGACCAGAGCCTCAAGAGGAAGAAGGCTGGCTGAACCCTCACAGATGTCATCTGCCATCTTGTGTCAAAACGTGGCAACAGACTTTGGGTGAGAAAATACCTCCTATGGAACTTTGAGTTGGACTCTTTAGGGCCTTGTAATTGTAAGCTTCTACCCTAAATAAATACCCTTTATAAAAGCCAACAGATTTCTGGTACTTTGTATCCGCACGCCTTTGACTGACTAATACATAGGCTAAAGCTGGAGATGTATTCTTACACCAAGCAGTAACAGCTAACACTGAGTGTGTAGTATATGCTAGGCACACAATAATTGTATGTGTATTAGCACACTTTAGCCTCAGAAAAACCCTTTGTATGTGCTGTTATCTCCATTTACAGTTTAATGAGACTGTGATTTGTCCAGTGTCACACTCAGTAAGAAGTGGAGAGTAGATATGAAATCAAGCAGTCTAATCCAAATGACCCACACTTAAACTGAATGATACATCACCTCCCTGGGGAACTGGCTATTTTAAACCATCCTGGAATTAAAACTTGCTCTTTGTCCCCTATTCACTTGAAAAACAATCACAGATGCTTATGTTTGCTCAAAAAGACTTGCTTTACAAGTGGTAAGTTTTAACAGACGATATCTGTTTGGGTTTTAATGTTCATGGACCTATTTGTCTAAAAAAATTGGAACACAGATTTGGCAATTAGTCTAGGATTGCCAAGTGATAGACTCTAAGAAAATATTCTAACCATTAATTTTAAAGGTAGTAATTAAGTGGAGTATATTTTAGAGGTCATGAATATATTTGTTCAACTAGATTAACAAATACAAGTTTATATATATTTCAACTTCAAGCCTACAAGTTTATATCTTCGAATTGGGGACATGTCTGAAACTGATAAATCAAAGCAGCAAGATAAGCCCAATAATTGGAGACAGCTGAAAATGGTTGCCACTGGGGAGCAAGAAATTCTTGGTTGGGAGGAGTGATGGTGGTGTGGTGGTGGGGTGTGTGTGCACGTGCACATGCATGTTGTGTGTGAAGGGCTGGGGAATAAAGAACAATTGTTTGAAAAAAGAACTGTTGTTATTAGTACAAGCCTTGAAAACTATTTAACTCCTCATAACTTTGGTAAATATTTTTAAAAATCCAACCATTTTACTTTGCATTCTTGCCTTTGCCACTCCCTCAGATTCCTCTTTTATCCAGTTTTAAAGCTTTACTTTACATTAGAAGAAAAATAAAATGAAGTTGACTATCAGGGAACATTGAGAGTCTACTATATATATCTATATAATGTTACTTCTCACCAAGAGCAAATACTATTGGCAAGAATTTTCACCCCTTGTTTTAAGTTTTAGGTTTTTTCCCTCATGTATAGATATAATTGAAAGAGGAAAAATAAGCCTAGAATTGCAGTGTTAGGGTCTAAATATAGTTAAAAATTAATAATCCTAAAGATGACACCTAATAAAAGCACATAACATGAAAATCTATCAAAAATCACATGTATCTTACTAAATAATCAAAACTGTCATTTTAGTGTTTGAAAAAGTGAAATTATGATTGTGTAAGGAACAAAATATTAATGTGAAATTATAATCACTTCACAGTTGGCTGAAATGCAATAAATTATTTAATGGGATGCTGCTATATTAACTTTAAAAGTAGCAAAAACTTAAATCCAGGTTCAGAGGTTGGTAGTGAATTTATAAGTTCTCTTTCAAAGGATAGAAGAACCAGTAATTAATAAAGACAAGTGTTCAGATTTATTTGGAAATTCACAGTTTCTAATGGCACTACAGCCCCATAGTTACATATTGTAAGTCCTCTTTCCAAAACCCTGGATCCTGCACACAGACGGTGTAACTTCCCACTCTACCTATGCTCTCAACTGGACCCCTTTTCAATGGGCTTTTATATAATCAGGCCCTCTTGCTCTGAATGCCTATTGTGCAGAATGGGGAAAAAAAATTAAATCATCTAAAACACAGTTAACCTAACATGAAAACAGCAACTTAAACAAACAAAGGCTTTAAATAAGTCACATTACAAACAATACTCCAAGATGAGTATTAGACAAGTTTAAAAAAGTTATTACTAAAAGTGCTCAATAAGTTATAACTTAAATCTTGCAACACAAAATGGTCAACTCTCTCCCTTTCAAAAAGAAACTTATCCCACTACTTCCACTCACCCCCAAGAAATCATTTTATTCAAATAATGCCATTGCCAATTATTTTTTAAAAAGAAAAAAAGACAAAATGAAGACAGACACATTGACATCAACCATGTATACCTCTGCACATTTGTAGCTAATACAAAGCAAACATCAAGGAATAATCCCTTTAGAACTGACCAATTAGACAAGGCTTGACAAACTCACTAGCTGGTCCTGTGCATATGACATAGGCAGTGATTATAGAGACCTGGATTCATTTGCCAAACCTTCAAATTTTATATTTGTTGTAATAGAAAACAATGATCTGAAAGCCTGGAGGGTTAGTGTTGATTGTGAATGTTTAAAATGCATGGCAGCTAAAGAAAACCCTTAAAAGTAGTTAAATATCTTTAAAAGGTGAGCCTATCAAAAATTTATTTGCAAATACCAGTCATTTGGAAGAAAATATCTTGCATGACGTTTTTTTCCTTCTCAATGAGTTAAACTAAGGAAAAATAATCCAGTCAAAATGAGTTAAATGAAAATATTATTAACAGCATAACCATTTACCTAAAAGAATATACTTCAAAATCCAGCAGTGTTTATTTTCAGTGAGTTTGTTAAACAGGCATCTAGTTGGCAAGTCTTTTGGGATCTATACACGCTGTCTGACCCACACTGCTGAGCTTCGCGCACAGACCACCTTAAAGCCTTGTAGTGTTTGCTGCTTCCAAAAAACTAACAAGGTATAAAAGAAATCATATGACAGAAAAAATTCTTCCTCCTCTTCCAGTGGCATTATAAATAGACAAAAGGCACATAAATATGGGAAGGTGCAAGAATCAGGAACAAAGCTAAAGGAAGAGGTTTAGGCTTTCATTCCTATCCCACCCAAGGAACTGGGCTTTCAAATTATCTTTGTCCCAGTTATTAATCTGTGAAAAAACATCTTTATAAAATGTCTGCCAATGTCCTTGAAAGGAAGTGATCAGCCTTGTAAAACTGCAGTTCATTAACCAAGATTGACACAATCCCATCTATACTTTTTAAAAAGGCAGAAATCATAATTTCTGAATACTTTTCCATTAATATTTTCTCCCTCCCACAACCCCTTCAAATACCACAGACTGTTCTCCAAAGAACAAAAAAAATCTCCAGTATGAAAAGTTCAATTAATTTTAAATATGTCCCGAGACTGCTGTTACACCAAATGTTCCCACGGTGATCTCTTTGTTTCCTTTGATTATGTCATGCAGGCTCGGCAATGATCCTGACTTAGTCTGTATTAAAGTTTTTATCAATTTTCCTTGGTCTTGGACTTTAGATCGCCTTCGTTTTAAAGCCCTTTTCTCAGTTTTTGTCTTTTGGGACTGCCCATTGCACAGACTTGTGCAAGCTGAAATGCCACAAAAATAGGACTCTTCTGACTGTGATGAAGTTTCTGAGCTTCCTTCAGATGGAGGACCCTTATAAGAAGAGTGATAAACTTCTCCCATATTAGAAAAATCTCTCTGGTTTGTAAAGGGCTTCCTTCCTTTTATATCTCCATTGGCAATAGGGTGCAGTGGATCTGCTGGTTTTATGGTCTCAATTTTTTCAGTTTTGTACTTGCAGCGTTTCTTCTATAACAAAAAAAAAAGAAAGGGTAGAAATTAGAGCTCTAGTAGTTACCTAATTAAACATCCTAAAGAGCTGAACTAATGGAGGAAAGTGCCACCTCCTGGCAAAAAGTAAAACAGCATTAAAACAACAAGTATATACTGCCACGTTCTGTTTAGACACCATTACCTTCCCATTTTGTAAATGCTACTAGTCAAGCAAAATTCTTTACTTATTTGCAAGCTCTGAATATAGATTTAGAGGATGATAACTAACATCTGCCAGATATTATACTAGTTGCTTATATATATCTATAGATATATATATATCTATATATATATATATCTTAACTATTAACCCTGAAAGGTGGCTATTTTATTCCTGGTTCCTAGATGAGAAAACCAAGGAGCAGAAGTCTAGTTCCTTGTCCAAGTTACAAAGCAGTAAGTGGCCAACTTGGGATTGGATCCTGAGCTGTTAGGGTCTAAAGCTCATGCTCTTTTATCTAGAAAAATTAGCTCTAATCAAAGTGAGTATAACATATCTGAAAGGCAAAACAGAAAGAGAACAGGCTTTGTAGCAGAAAAGGAACAAGTACTATTTTGAATTTTGCCACCTATTTGAAGACCACGTAAAGAAACAAACTCGAGTTTCAGTTTTCTCATCTGAATAACAGGGATAATACCATCCTCAGGTTGTTGGTGGGATAACAGAAATAACATATGCACTGTGCCTGACATGCATTCAATAAATAGTGACTATCATCCAGGGATCACTAAACATTTTTTGTAAAGGGTCAGATAGTAAATATTTTAGGCTTTGAAGGTCACATTCTGCCTTTGATGCATATTCTTCATTTTATTCTACAACCCTCTGAAAATATGAAAGCCACGCTTAGCTCCCAACCACAACAAAGAGGCCTAAGATTTGGCCTGCAAGTCAGATCATAGTTTGATGATCCCTGTAAACATTTATTTATACTATTACAATGATTGAAAGTAAACAGTAAGTTTAAGGACTATTTAAAGGTTACCTTAAACCTTTCAATCAAATATTTCTTCATCTATTATCACATAATAAGCCAATACCCTTGAAAAGGAAACAAAATATTACCTTTTTTTCTGGAGAAAACTTCAGGGGTTCTACGATGTACAAATCATTTGGGTTTACTATAAAAGTAAGATAAAAAAGCAGATGTAAAATTAAAAGTGGATTATGCTATGATTAACACAATAAAATATAATATTAGTACAGTAAGTATAGATAGAATATATAATATAATGTAATTCCTCAATGATTATTTTCCTAATCAAACCAATGAATTTATACCAGTTTAACCATAATATTTATACATTTTAAATTAGTAAGCCAAAATAGGCAGGTGGGCTATGGTACCACTCCTATTTTGGACTTGACTGGTTACTATCAAATCTCTCTGCTCCCTTATTAATTTTTAAGGACCCTTCTTTGGGCCCAGTTCTACCCTCTTACCTGAGGAGAAAAATAACATTACTGGATAAACTAATACCAAATCCAAAGAGCAAGTGAATATTTCCTAAAAGAATAAACTCTACGTATCACGAACGTGGATTAATAATGTGCAACAAGCAGTTGTGACCAAGTACGGGAGCCAGTTAGAGGAACATATATACAAAAATAGATCCAAGAAATTTTTTTCAGTTTTTTAATATGATCAAAACTATGAACTCTAAAGTCTAAAAATAGCACAAGCATGCAATATCATGAGCAAGTAATAATGAATAAACACTTACACATGGTAGATAAAATTAAATCTATTAGTTTTGGCTCAAAGTTTCTAAGATTTAATTACTTTAAGCATATTCAAGATACCCTTACCCCACACCCACACTGACAAGTTAATGTACATATAAAAGTACTACAATGAGACTTCTATTTAACCCATTTAAAGTAAATGATTTAATGCTTAATTGGTACAGAGTTTCTATTTCAGGTAATGAAAAAGTTATAGTGGTGTTGGTAGCACAACATTGTGAATGTAATTAACACTACTGAATTATTTATTTTAATGAAATTAAGGAAATTTTCGGTTGAATATCTGTTACTAGAATAAAAATTAAGGGAAAAACCCCAACAAAATAGGAAGGTACAACAGAGTCCTAATTTATGGACTATAGTTAATAGTATAATTATAAGAATATTATTTCAGCAACTGTAAGGTACCACCACACTAATGCAAAGTGTTAATAATATGGAAAACTGTGTGTGAGGGGAGTGTATGGGAACTCTGTACTTTCTGCAAGATTTTTCTGTAAACCTACAACTTTTCTAATTAAAAAAAGTTAAATAGAAGTAAAATTTTAAAAGTGGCAAGAGAAAACTAGTGGGGGTGATATAGATGTCAACACTTATTAAATTGTCCAATTAAAATACTGTTTTCCAATTATACTTCAATAAAGCTTTTTAAAAAAAGCAAATGATTTAAGGTCTGACAGAGGCAAAAACTGAGTTGATAAGCAGCAGCAAATTCACTATAAACTTCATATACCAGAGATTTATTAATAACACTGATATTCAATTATATTTTTTACATTATGTCCTAACAATCTGTTGAAAAGTCATAAAAATATCCTAAAGTTCCTCCAAATAGTCATTTCCATCAGATCACCATTTTTAAAAAAATCATTCAAGATACTTGGGAAAAAACCATTATGTCCACTTCTAGGAATATATGTTATTAGTTCAACCTCTCCACTGAGAGCAACTAAATATGTATTTTTAAGAAATCTACTAAAAGCACTGAAAAGCTGCCCAGACAGTAAGAAATCCTCAGGCCAAAACTGAAGGGAAAGTAGGAAACCACAGAGTCAAGTGGAATGCAAAAGTCACATCTGTCCTGAGGGTATGTGCCAATGCAAGATGTGAACTTTAGTTTTGATGGCTTAAGGAAGTATATCAGAAATCAAATCCCAGGGCCCACCCAAAGTAGTAGTCTAAAAAGACAAACTCCTTCTCCCCACAGTATGGTGGAAATTCAAAAGACTATCCCCTCAGGAAAAGAGTGAAGCCATGACTGGACTTGCAGCCCAAATTCCCATTATCTGGTAGTCCAAAAAACCTCAAGCCATGATAAAATAGTTTTGGACTGGTACTGCTCCTATGAGCACAGCAGAAACAAACACAAAGTCTCTCTGGAATAAGGACCTACATTCTAGATCTCAAATTATCCCTACAAATAATTTGAACAACCATATGGGTATATTTAATAGCAGACTAGATACAGCTGAAGAATGTGTGACCTGGAAGGCAGGTCAGAAGAAATCATCAGACGGCAGCACAGAAAGATAAAAAGATGGGGGAAAAAAAAAAAACAGGAGAGTTTAGGAAACAAGGAAGATACAAGTGAGAAGGACTAATATTTAATTAAATTGGAGAACCTAAAAGAGAATGGGGCAGAGATAATATTGGAGTGTGTGGGGGAGAATGGTTGAGAATTTACCAGTATTGATAAAAGATACCAATTCAGAGATTCAAAGATTCAAAAAAAATCTCAAACAGGATTAAAGGAAAATAGACGAATATCTCAGGTGGAAGGAAAGCAATCACAAATGAAGGTCTTAGAAAGAATGACTGATGAGTAAAGAAATTAGAATCATATGTAAACCTAAATGAACATTAACTGTAAAATAATTATAATAGCTTGCTGAGTTAAAACTAAGCAGAAAAAAAGTAAAAATTAAAATACGTAATAACAACAACATGCAAATCAGACTGGGGATAAAAAAGAGTTAAATTGTTTTAAAAATCTTTGTATTGTCCAGGAGGAGGTAAAAGTATTGATTAGCTTTAGACTTAAAGTATTTGTCATTTCTAGAGTCACCAGTAAGAAAACAGAAACAGTGTACAACTTCCAATCTAATGGCAGCAAAAGGGAATTATCTGCTCCATCCCCCCCAACAAAAAGTCCTAATGAAGGCAAGGAAGGGGAGAAAAAAAACACTGGCAAAAGATATGTGGACACCTCTATGTTAATAAATTTTTACATTTAGATGAAATGGAAGACTTACTGGAACTTTTTTATTTAAAGTGACAAAAAAAAGCCAGTTCCTATAACCTGAATTAAAGGCCATAAACTTTTCTTACAAAGAAAATTCCAGAGCTGTATGACTTTACTGATTAAGGAAGAAATTATAATCTTAAACTCCTCTGAGAGCATTAAAAAAGAAAAAGAGCATTGTCCATCTAATATTTTAAGTCTTACAGTCTGAGAAATAAAAAAACTACATGCCAACCTCATCCTTGAATAAAATCCCAAATAATTATCAAAAAATTATGTAAAACTGAAAATAGGTATACACACAAAATACATACACAAATGTAAATAATACATCATGAAAAATTTGTGTTCACTAAGAAATATTCAACATCAGAAAATCAACCTAATTCATTTAAATAACACTAAAAACTATGTTAAAAGATGCAGAAAAAGTATTTAGCCAAAATAAAACAGATGCATGGGGGAGGGGAAATATTATATTAGCAATCTAGGAATAGAGGGTGAACTTGCCTAGATAAATGATACCTACAAAATACCAATGGCAAATACAATATTAATTACAAATTAATAGTGAAACATTGAAAGCTTTCCCTTTACGACTGGGAACAAGATAAAGATTCCTGTCAGCCATTTCTATTCAACACTGCTGAAAATGCAAGCCACTGCAGTTAGGCCAGCAAAGGGAATAAAGGCTATAAGGACTGGAAAGGAAGAAAGAAAATTGTCTTTATTCTCAGATGTGCCTGTGTTAACAGAAAATCCAAAATAACTTACAAATCAATCATTTGGAAAAAACAAGGTTATTGTATATAAAATCGATACATAAAACTTGATTGTAATTCTACATACCAGCAATAAACACAAACATTACACATAAACACAAGATACTACTTACAATAGAATAAAAAATATCCTAGGCATAAAATGAATAAAAGTTGAACTCTTGGGAGAAAACAGAGATATACTATGTTCTTCCCAAATTGATTTGTAAAGTCAATGTAATCTTAATCAAAAGTCTAATACTTTGTTTTGCCTAATACTTTTATTTCATGGAAAATTTAGTAGGTGATTCTAAATTTATATGTAAACGCAAAGAGCCAATAATGGCCACAGCAACAAGGTGGGAGGACTTGTTTTACCAGATATCAAGAAATATTTGAAAGCTGTAATTATTAACGCAATGTGTTACTGACAAACAGTACAGACACAAATGCATATATATATATATATATATAGAGAGAGAGAGAGAGAGAGAGAGAGAGAGAGAGAGAGAGAGGTTAATACTTGATAATATGACAGAGGTGGCAATATGCAGCAGTGAGGAAAGGATAGTTTTTTTAAATTAATTATTCTGAGACAAATGAATAACCATATAAAATAGTATATATGAATCCCTACCTAACACCAAATACAAAAAAATCAATTCCAGGTGGATTAGAGACGTGAAAATGAAAGGCAAAAATAAGCATTTAAAAGATAACATGAGAATACCTTCCATGAACTTGAAATAGGAAATTCTGTTTAAACAAGAGGGGGAAAAGCACTAATCAAAATGGAGGGGGAAAAAAACAAAATATAAATTTGATTACATTAAAATTAAGAGCTACTTGACTTATTTGATAAGACTTCACATAAACAGAAAAGATAAATAAGGTACCTTCACCATATTTAACCAATCAACAACTAGTATGCAAATCTAAAAAGAAACTATAAATCAGTAAGAAAAAGACAAAAGCTCAGTAGAAAGAATGTGCAAAAAAAAAAGGCCCCAGACAGCCAAATGATCCAAAAGTCTTTAAGTAAAGATGTGAAACCTCATTAGTAATCATGCAAATGCAAATTACAACTGTAACGAGATTAACAAAAATCTTTAAACTTGAAAATTCTAAGTGGTGACAAGAATGTAGAGCAATAGAAACGAACAGCACTGGTGGGAGCATAAACTGACACAACCACTTTGGAAAACAGTCTATCATTAATCTTGTAATTTGCAAATAAGCATATCCTACAATGCAACAGTTTTATATTCAGGTAGTATTCCTAGAGAAACTCTTGCAACCATACTCCACTACACAGAACAATGGAATGGTTATAGCAGCATTATTTGTAATAGCCCTAAACGATAAAGAAGAGATAAGTACATAAATTTAGTCAGTTACTGCAATATTATACAATACTGAAAATGAACTATGTGATAGGCAATGATGTTTATGAATATTACTAACAGAATCCTGAATGAGAGAAGACAGATATGATTTCACTTATCAAAAGTTCAAATCCAGGCAAAAAAATCAAATTATATTGTTTAGGTATCAAAACACTGATGATAAAACTATTAAGAAAATAAAAAATATGATTATCCCAAAGTCAAGATAGTAGTTACCTCTAGGAGAATGGATATCATAAGGGTTGGCCATATTCTATTTCTTGATCTGGATATTAGTGTTCACTTTAAAATTACTTCATAAGTTATACATTTAGGTATTGTATATTTTTGTATCTCTTATCTTTCACAAAAAAAATGTGTTTCAAAAGTCAAAACAATTTGGTCCACCAGGCTGGTCAATGAAACTGACAGGTGTATATCAAAGCATAAACTTGAGGAAGAAAGAGAACACCAAGAGAAGAAGGCTTATAATGAATTAATTTATTTTACAATTTGGATAATCTAAGTTCAGTTATTACACAAACTCAAATGCTTAATAGGCAAGATATTATGTAATTTGCCCAATTCTGTATTAATACATATCAAATTGGTACTTAATACAAAAACTATGAGATGGTCCTGTCTCACAAAGCTTAGAAGCAAAAATAAGGCAAAATACAGGATTGTTAAAAACAAAGCTGAATATGATAAATGCCTTAAGAAGAGATAATTCAAAGAGCAGAAGAAATAATAAACTCATAAACTAATAGAATCAGGATTAAAGTCAATCTTCTGCCTAGTGCTTCCTCTACTTGTAAAGACAAGTCAAGATAACATAGTTATTTAAAATAGAAGTTAATCTATTATCAGATACAAAATGCTATTCTATTTGGCTTTCAAGGTTTAAAGAGAAGAGAAATAGTAAAATACCCACAATTTCAGTTCATTTAAAACGCGACTAGAAATGCTGAAAGAGGAAAACATCTCTAATACATTTCCTAATTGCATGAGTACAGCTCAAATAAAGAATGCATAGACACTCACCAGACTGGCTACAAGACCAACAACACTAAATGTTAATGAGCATGTGGGAACAATTGGAATTCTCATACATAACTGATGGGAGTGTAAATTACTGTATAGCAGTATTTACTAAACCCAACAGAAATGCACAGATGTGGTATGAAAAGATATGTAATAGTCTCAAATTGAAAATAATCCTCTTGTGAGTGAATAATGTGTAGTATATGTATATAATGATATACTATACAGGAATAAGTAACCTACAATTAAACTGAATGGCATGGTGAATATCATAATCAATAGTTATTAATCAAAATAGAGGCTACCTTGGAAGGGGATGGGTAATGATTAAAAGAGCATGAGGAAGTTTCTGTGGTACTAGATAATGCTCTGCTCCTTAATCTGTGTTTTGGTTACACAGGTGTGTGCACTTTGTGTAAATTCATTGAGCTTAACATATGATAATTACATTTTCTTTTATGTTATACTTCAATTAAAACGTTTACTAATGAAAAGATATATCAAACAGAAGGCAAAAAAGGGGGAAATTTTTTTTTTAATTTACAAAAAAAAAAAAGGAAGGAGGAAGAGCTTTAGTAGCTGTAAATAAACACACATGTAATGAATTTAGTCTGAAAGCTCTGTGATGGCAGTAAACTAGTGAAGCTTGGGAATGATTACAGGAACGACCTAATCAACTAAAAACATGCTGCTCAGTTACTAAATCCTAAAGAAAGGAAGAGATGCCAGTGATTATTAAGAAAGCATTCCAAATTGAAATATGTATTTAATTTAGCTATTTTAATACTGTTATGAGATAAATTTAAGTCTTTTAATAAGCATTAATTATAAAGGTACTGAAATAGGAAAAGAGCTGCTTAGCACATACCCATTCACTTAAATCTAAATATTGAGCATTAAAAAAAATCTAAGTATGTATAGACTCTAGAGCTACCAAAAAAAAAAAAAAGAGAAAGACTAGGTATTCATTAAGAAAGTGCCTCACAGTCCTGAACTAGAGACAAAAAGAGTCCTACCTGTACAGGAAGAGGAGGCAGATAAGCACAGGATGCTATGGGAGCACATTCAGGTTTTCCATATCTGTTGAACTTTCTCAAACATACCTTTCTAAAAAGAAATACTTCTAAACAGGAGCATGTGCAAGCAAAGCTACCAATGGCTAATTAAATAAACTAAACCTCCCCCACCCCACCCTCTCGGTTCTTAGGAACAAAGATAGATATAAAGTGTGAAAATGATAAAGTGGCTTTGAAATAACACAAACGTTACTTATATCCATTATTCTGTAACAGATGGTCTCAAACACAGCACTGATATTAAACTTATACCAGAAATAAGCTAGACTCGTGCTTAAATATATTACATAACCACAAAATCTACCTTCTTTGTCAGTGAACTGAAGCGACTTAGATCTGATGAGCGGGAATGAAGTTCTTCTTTTCAAATTCATATCATCATAGGAAGAGAAACACCTAGGACATTTTTTAAAAATGTATTATGATTGGGTAAAAATTGAGTAAACTACATATAATTTATTCTGTTGTTAAGCCTAGATGGATCAGGCTTTTAAGAACTGTACAAACCATAAAGGACTAATCCTTAAACACTTCAGTTACAGCTAATACATGTAAAAAGGGATTTACAGATCGTCTCTAAACGGTACTAGTAAAATACCTATTTTCTTCCCCCCCTTTGAATTCTACCTTTGAATTTCACATTTGAGCATCCTTCTCAACCAAAACATTTCAAGGGTTTTTATGCACTTACTACTGGTGTTTTCTCTATTACACACAGTGCTATCCAGGATAGGACTATCTCACTAGCCCCAATGGTGTTTTTTAACATTTTGGTTTCAAATGTGTTTTTAACATTGGAGAAAGCAATCACCCTCAGTAACCTTTTAATTACTAAAAATTTCTTAAAAATATCAAAAGTTTATTTTAAAAAAAGAAAACGGTGAAATATAATGCCATAATTACCTTTTAGGGCTTGGATACTGATTACTTTTAGGAAGTTTTGAAACATAATCTCCATCAAATTGAGAGGTGTTTCGACAACGCTGCATACAAAGCATCAGTCCCAAGACAACACAGAGAATCAAAGATATGACAAGGTAGCTTTGTCGATCTGAAACCTGAGATGTGAAGAGGGTTAAATAATAACAATAACAATAAACTATACTAAGAAAAAATGAACAAATCATTTTAAATTTTTTTTCAAAGCGCTTCAAAATCATAAATGCAGAGCACACTCTTAGGCAATGTACTACTAAAGCAACGTTGCTCTTTTTCTTCTTTTTCCCCCCAATTTTTATTTTGAAAAATTTCAAACCCATGGAAAAGTTTTAAAAATGGTACAATAAACATATTTATGCCTTTCATTAAGATTCACCAATTGTTACCATTTCACCACATTTGAGCTGTCTCCTCAGTATTAAAAAAAAAAAAAAAAAAAAAAAAATTTCTGTTCTTACATAGGAGTCTTAAAAAATTTACCACCATTTACAGTTTTTTAAGCCAAAAGCTTGGGAATCATCCTTAATGCCTCATTCCCCAAACAACCAATCTGTCAGCAAGGCTTGGCTTTCTAACCTCTTAAATATATCCTGAATTCAACAACATCACACTATTTATTCTCCACTGATAAAATCCTTGTCCAAGCCAACATTACCTCCCGAAGCTACTGCAGCAATGCAACCTTCTCCTAGTTGATTTCCTCCCTCCTTCCATGCTTTCTCTCCCTCAACAAGCAAATCCTCTATAGAGCAGCTGGGGTCATAGCGAAGTTTCTCAAAGTTTCAAATGTCAATGAGATAATCCATATCACTTCTTTACATAATACTCTCCAATGACTTACAATGATTAGAATAAAATTCAAACTCTATTTTACCTACAAAGCCTTACATGATCAAGCCCCTGCTAATATCCATGAACTCATTTTCTACCCTCATCTCATTCATTGTGCTCCAGTCATATCACCTTTCTTTTTGCCGTCAAACACATCCCAGCATTTCTAATCTCTGGGTTGTTTTTTTTTGTCCTAGCTCTGCACTTTAACATGTTTGGTCTCATTCCAAGTTCTCCATTATTTACCATAGGTTCTGGGTAGCTGCTAACTCAGTTCTAATGCTACCTCCTCAGATAAGTCTTACAAGATCACCCTAGCTAAAGCAACATCTCTTACCACCAGCCCCCTTTACACACATTTCATTTTCTCTATTCCACTGCAACCAATTATCACATACACATTCGCAGAAATGTAAATTCTGTGAGGACAGACTATTCACTTAAGATTATAGAACTAATGCCTCATATACACTGGTTCCTCAATAAATATTTGTCACATCAATGAAATTTTTGCTTTCTTAAGCAACTCAATGTCCTTTTTGAAGTGAAAATGAAACATTTATTGCTATCAACTGTTTGCAAAAGCCTTACAGAATAACTTTATATTTGTATTTTAGGTAAGATCTAAGTTATAAATGCCATGTTTTACAAAAGATTATGATAATTAATATATTTCCAAAACTTATAAATAGCATATTCTGGTGTTCTGAAAAAGTCCTCTATAAATGACAATTTTGTTTGGGCAAAATTCTTAGTTACCATGCTCTTAACAAGCCTGCCTTTATGAAAACCTCTATATTTACACTGTATCTTACAATTTTAGCAATAACAATTACCTCACGTTTTAATTCTGCCACAGTTGTTGATAAGTTTGAAACAAGTTGTGTCATGTTGGTCAGTTGTGCCTGCAGCAACTGGATGGCTTCAGTTTGCCGTTGATCCTATGATAAAGGAATACTTATTTCTTTTTGTGTTTTATCTGTATATCAGCATACTGTAAGTTTAAATAAAAGAATCTGGGGAAAATGTTACCACGTAAAACACTATATCAAAGTAATATGGGCTCCACATGTATAAATCAGCATATAACCAGCTATTTCCAAAACAGTCTCTTTATCAAATGCATGTTTTTAAAACAAAGCACTTGGCACAAGGACATGTGGTAATGTGTTTTAATGGGCTCAATAATAAGAAAGTTATTTTATAGCTTATTAGGATAGAATAGAGGGAGACACATAGTCAAATACCTACAATTGGTCGTCTAATCAAATGCTAGCATATCACCAGCAAAAGAGTTTCATCCAAAACACTTATCTTCCCATTTGTTAGGTTCCTTTGAATTTTAGAAGCTTTTATAGTCAACAAACATGTCCTTACTTAAAATATTTTACATGCATTTTTACAAAATTCTGAATCATTCTTATGATTAGAAACCTGTATTAGATAGTCCAGACTGAAAATTTCAATTTTTTAATGATTGAGAGGAGAGCAAAAGAGATAAGTCAAGGAAATCTAAACTCCAGCTTAGGACCCTGTGTAAAATATCTACGCAATCATTTATTATACAAGACCTATGTTTATTACATTTTGAAATAAACTTTGAGTCTCAATTCTGTGTATAGTGGGGGAATAAAGTATAAAATGCTAACAAAATGTTTCACTTACTTTTCTTACTAAGTGTGATCTACTGTGGTATTTTCTATCTTATTTCATCTTTTCAAAATGCGATCGTAACTCATTAAATTATTTCTTTTGAATTCAGACTCACATTTTGAAAAACACTGATCAATTCTAAACAGTTATAAACATTTAAAGGATAGGTTTAATAAGTTGAATAATACTTCTACTCAAAGTTTATTTCTAAAAGTGTATAAAGCACAAGGTTGTTGGAAAGTATACAAGTCTTGAGACACAGTGCATAAATGATACATTTAGAAGCAAAGAGAAAATGCGGGGGCGGGGATTATTGTACTAAAATTAGTACGATAATTTATATTGTGTTTATGGGTCAGAAGATTCAATGTTAAGATGTCAATTCTCCAAATTGATCTATAAATTCAACACAATCAAAACCAAGAAGAATTTTTCTACAGAAACTGACAAGCTGATTCTAAAATTCATGTGGAAATACAAAATAAAAATTGGAACAGCCAAAACAAGTTTGAGGACTTATACTACCTGATTTCAAGAGACACTATAAAGCTGCAGTAATCAAGATAGTATGGTATTAGCTAAAGACAAACAGATCAAAAGAACAGAAGCCCAGAAACAGATCCAAAATTGATTATCAAAAGCGCAAAGGCGAAAGGATAGTCTTTTCAACAAATGGAACAGATACCCATAAGCAAAAAAACACCAAAAAAACAAGAGACCTCTGATCTATACATTAAGATATACAAAAAATAACTCAAAATGAATCACAAACCTAAGTGTAAAACTAAAGTATAAAACTAACCTAAGTGTAAAACTAAAACTGTAAAACTTCTAGAAGAAAGCAAAGGAAAAAAATCTTTGTGACTTTTGGTTTTGCAAATATTTCAAAGAGTACTCTCCATAAAAAAGAAAATTGACAAATTGGATTTCAACAAAACTTAAAATGTTTGCTCTTTAAGACATTGTTAAGAGAATAAGAAAACAAGTCACAGACTGGGAAAAAATATTTGCAAACCAAATATCTGATAAAGGACTTGTATTCAGAATATGTAAAGAAATTTCAAAACTCAATAATAAATTAGAAAACAAGCGAATTTTTAAATATGGACAAAAGATGTCAGCAGACACTTTACCAAGGAAGATAAAGATGACAAAGAAGCTCATCATCATCAGCAGTCATTAGAGAAATGCACATTAAAACTCCAACTTAATAACACTACATACCTGTTAGAATGGCTAAAATTTAAAATTGACTATACCAAGGATGTGGAGCAACTTGAACTCTTATACACTGCTGGTGTGACTGTAAAATGGTACAGCCACTATGGAAAACAGTTTGGCAGTGCCTTAAAAAGTTAAACATATGTCTACCATGTGAACCAAGCTTTCCACTCCTGGGTGCTTGGTCAAGAAAAATGAAAGCACATGTCTATACAAAGACTTTTACACAAACATTCATGGTAGCTTTCTTTCTAATAGTCCAAAACTGGAAACAAACCAAAAAGTTAACGGATAAACAAATTGTGATATATCTACATAATAGAATACAACTCAGCAATAAAAATGAATGAATTATTGAATATGAAATACTATGTGTGAGTCTCAAAATAATAAGACTGAGTGTAAGAGCCAGACAAAAAAGGTAAAACTATGTAACTCCATTTATATAAGACTAAAAATGCAAATCAATTTATAGGGAAAGAAAAAAAATCAGTGGTTGCCTGGGAGCCTGGCTTTAGGGGAGATTATGCAGAGAGGGGGAAGGGGAGAATTACAAAGAGGTGTGAGGAGATTTGGGGGTTATGGATGTGTTTCTTATCTTGATTTATTTTACCAGTGAATACATATGGTGTTAAGAGGTATACAAGTGGCAAAAAAAACCACAAAAACAAATTGTACACTCTAAATACGTACTGTTTATTGTATATCAAGTAAACCTTAATGAAGAATAAAGTTGTTACCAAAAAAATGAAGACCTGAGGTCAAATGGATAACTGAATGCTAAAGAGGACTTAAGAAAAATCCACACCTAGACACACTGTAGTAAAATTTAAGATGAATGACAAAGAAAAAAATTTAAAACATCCAACCACATGATTATACAAAAAAATAAAAGCATAGGTCCATCTTATTTATAAATATAGATGCAAAAACTAATTAACAGCTAACTGAAACCAACAGTATATTAAGAAAAACACATCAAGAATGCATGGATTATTCATCATCAGAAAATTTATCAAAATAATTTTTAAATTAATTACTCAAAATTAGGTATTTCTGCTCAAAGGACACCATGGGACAAAGCTAATAAGCAGACAGAATGAGAGTTGTTACAGAATATACAAGCAGCTAGAATACCTAGTATACACAAGAAACTGCTGCAAACAAACAAGGAGAACTGTAAGCCCAATAAAAAATGGGTGAGGATATGAACAAGCAATTTATAGAGGAAATAAAAAACTAAGGACCCAAAGAGATGCTTGAAAATATCTGCAGTCAGAGAAATGCTAATTGAAACAAGATTATTTCACATCTACTTAGCAAAAATTAGAAAGCTGGATAAGGTTAGTATTGACAGAAATGTGGAGAGACGTAAACCTTCATGCACTGCAGTGGAAGTGTAAATATGCATACTTTGTGACCTAGCAATACTGTTCCTAGAAATACCTCCCAAAGGTCTCAGGCAGGTTCATAACAAGACAACTACAAAGATGTTCACTGCAATATTATCAGTGGTAGCAGAGATGGAGAAAACGTGGAAGAGAATGAGACTCATTTATATTAATCAGATTTTCCTATATGTGGCAGAGGTGGCAGTGCAGATCAGTGGAATAAGTATGAATTAGCAAATAAATAGTGCTTTTTCATAAAGAAGACATTAAATTGGATCCCCACACCTCACAATTACTCTGAGGATAAACAATCCAAAAGGAACATGGGCAAAAGCCAAGAACAGGCATTTCATAGAAGATAAAACGCAAATGGCCAATAAACATAAGAAAAGCTGTTCACTATCATTAACAGTCAGAGAAAAATCATATTAAAACTATGAGGTACCTTTTGAATAAGGGGAAATAGTTTCTTTAAAGTTAATGTCTAGCCAAGAGTTTAGTTAACAAAGAATTCAACTGCACTATTGATCGGTGCTTTGTGTAAATACATCTTAACATTTGGGTTGAGAGGGGCCTTAAGAAGGACAGTTCATTGTAGGAAAGCAATTCTGTACATGAGTTTAAGCACACTTGTTGCATTGTCTTTGCAGATTCTATTTTTGTTTACAATATTAAAATGTATGTTAGCAAAAAATGGGTGGATTTTCAAATAAAATGCAGCTTCCACAAAACAAAAACAAACAAACAAAAAAAACTATGAGGTATTTTATATCCACTATGTTGAAATAAAATTAAAAGTTTGACAATTCCAAATATCGGTGAGAATTAGTTATTCCTGTCTAACTTCCACGACACCTCTATTGTATTATATAATGCTATCACATTTTTTGGGTTATAATCTGTTCACTTCTCTCTTCCCTTACAAGGTCATGAATTTCTTGAGGGGAAAAGTTCTATTTCTACTATTTTGTATTCCCAATACATAGAGTATAGGCCCTTTACAATAAATGTCTCTTGAACAATGAATGAATTATGCTCAAGAAAATTCTCTCTAAAGTAAATACTGATGCTGAGAGCTAGATAACTTTCAAAACAAGACAGGGTAGGTTTAATCATCAACTATCAGGGCAAAAATGAACTAACATTATTTGTTCTCACTAGTGAGGTCCTACAAAATTCAATGGAAATTTATACAAAAAGTAAAGAAGGCATGAAGATGACCAACCTGCTCCTCTGCTATTCTTGAAGTATTCTGAAGTTTTACGATTGTTTTATTGAAAGCCTTTTGCATTTCCTCCATTTGTTTTCGGTACCTGTGGATTAAGTGTTGATTTAAATTAGCTTTAGTTTTTTTATTCCTTTAGTACTGGAAACTCTTCTAATTTGAATATATGAGATAAATCTATTTTTCTTAAAATGACTCTTAGGAGGTCTGTGCAAGACAGGAATACTTGCAAAAGCATAAGAAGTCAAATCCCTTGACATAGAAGAGACATTTGCTACCTTAATATAAATTCTACACATCTTATTGTTATCTAAGATTTTGTGATTTCTGTGGTTCCCTTGGGGTGGATAAAAGTGGCAAAGAGGCAAGAGCAGGTATGAGGTAATTAAGTGGGCATGCATGCATATAAACACAATTTACTAATAAATGATATGTAAGAATTAGGAAGAAAGCCCCTTAGGAAATAAAATAAAGACTACCTGATTGGCATCTCATTAGTAGCAGCTCAATTTAAGAGTAGGGAAAAGTGGTGTTTCAAGAACTCTAGACATTTGGTTATAAATATAACCTTATATAGGTTATAAGCCTAGTTGGTTATAAAATGTTAAGGGAGAAGCTCTAAGGAAAATGAACACTTAAAGAGATTAAAAGAGTAAATAGGTTAAAAAATGAAGAACTGTGCCTGGAGGCTTAATCATGGCATAAACATACTGGCACTGCCTCTAGGACTTGTCTGAAAGTGTGCAAATGCTGCCTAAGCATCCAGTGCAGTCCAATCTAGCATTTATCTATTCTTGCCTACTCTCTCATATGAAATCTGTTCATTGTCTATATACTATAATTTTTCCCATGAACCCTCTGGGGATCAAACAGTAAACATGGCTAAAGATAAGCAACAAAAGAAAGGAGAAAGTGACCAAAGATATCTCAAAGTTGTCAGCCTAATAAAAAGGTGTTGCGTCAACTGAGGCTTGACTTCTAAAACGAAAACTTTCTGCAGCTAAAATTGTGCTTACTACTATTATATCATGAGATAATTAAATCGTCTTCTTGTATAGTCATAGATCATACTATGCTACTTAATTGTGCAAAGTGGATAGTGCTAATTCATAATAAAGCTTACCTTTGGCTAAGCTCTTCTAGATAGCGACCACTGAGAGACATGTTAACTTCTAAGGCTTTAATACGATTATTAAGTCTCATAAATACTGACTCCTTCTGGTTTGATCCATGTACAAGATTTCCATTAGCATATCCTAGATCTGTAGAATTTTGCAATTCAGCATAAAAATCTGTAGCTGTTCTCTGTAATCCACTTGATCCAGGAATAGTCAAAAGCGCATCTTCTGGAGGCTGTTCTTCCTCTTTTACTTCAGGTAATGAAGAAGAATCCATAATAGCTGTCAACATTTGCTTTGGTGTATCAGCTATGGTCATTTTGGCTTCCCCATCTTCACTGTCTGGCATGGTGGCTGTGCTCACAGGTGGCACTACTGTTTCGGATAGCTTTGTGATAATTTGCATGGAGTTCAGGTCTTCTTTTACAATGTTATCTGTTACTTCATTAACTTTATTTGTTTCATAGATCACAGATGGCTTTTCTACAGAACTTAAGCCCTCAGGCTTCTTTTCAGTTTCATTACCAACCTCAACAACACTCTCTTGGAGAATCACTTGTGATGGTGTACGTCCTGCCTCATGTTTAATAGATTCAGATACTTCTATTTTAGATAACGGACTGATTTCTGGAGTAATATCCAAGAGAAGAGACTGAGAAACAGTTTGAGGATGGCTTGGTTCAAGTTCAATTTCATCTACAGTGTGATTAATTAAATCAATTTGGTGCATACTACTACTTAAGTCACCTAGAACAACAGTTTCAGCTTCCCTTTCCATATTCTTACTGTCCAATTCGCCACTTGGAGGTTGCAATACTGAAACATCTCCTGATTCTCCAGGATGTAGTACTGGTAGAGCTGACACAAGATAATTTTTTGCTTTAATCACAGTAGTTCTGCTACGCTGCCTATAAAGACCAATTGTAATTGAACACCATTTATGTATGTATTCTGAAAAAGTAGAAATACAACAAATTGTGGTCAATTCACTACAAAATATTTGTGTCTCTGACTCAAACCAGGGTGATGATTCATCTTCCTGTTCACCGCTGCCCAGAAGGGTCACTGTAGATGGACTTGCCTCTTCTTCTTCCTCTTGAACTAGTTGTACAATGGGACTCTCTTTTGGAGTATCTGGTGTTGATGACTCCGTGTGTGTATGTACTTCAGTGGTTACAAACCTAGAAATATGTATCATAATTACAAATTACTTTAATGAGAAATTTTAAGTTAACGAAATAAATGTGTCATACATAAGATAAAAGGAGGGCAACATAGAAGAAATTCAATTTTTGGATGACTTTTTCTCTTTCAAAACATCTTCATTATAAATAGAAATATTGCTCAGAAATGGGAGCAGAAAGACCATTTATCAAGTGACCAACAATGTTTCAAATCCCCATATTTACCATATCAAACTTGCTTTTCTTTAATCTCCAAATTAGAATTGTTTGTATATGAACACTTCCAGTCACTGAATATATGTTATACTTACCTCCCGTAAATATTTACCAAATCTTTACCAGCCTTACCACCCTAATAGATAGGAAATCTAGTTGCCCAAGGGCTAGAACAAGAATCTAACCAGAGCTAGAACTAGAATCCAGGATTCTTAATTCTTAACAATGAACTTTGTGCTTGAATATGCTATTTTCAAAAGGCAGCTACATTTCTCAAAGATAATTTTTTTGAGTATGATTTGGGGAACTCCAAAACAGCATTAAACACAGGAACACATATGCATAAAAATCATCTGTTTCAAAAAGAAGAAATATATCTCCCCATCACCACCACCAAACAATCTTAATAACTTTTGGGCTAATTTTCTATTATTAAAAGGCAAATAATTACTACTTTAATGTAAATCTTGGCTTCTAATTAATTAGTGCTACCAATTCAATTTCATCTTCGGGCTCTGTAGTATTGGAGGGGTGGGGAGAAGAGAAAAATAGAGTTGAGATTGGTGAAAACAGTGTTGTAAATTAAAATGCCTATGGTCCTTTCCAAGATGAAGATAATTAATTTCTAGATACAGCCTTATAGTACAAAAGGTACAATCTGAAAATCTAAAGTAATTTAAATACCAAAAGGAAATTAGCTTCATACATAAATCTGAAAAATTACTAAGAATACCTGGAAATGTCTTCAAATAAAGGCTAAAAATATATTAGCAAAGGTGGGAAAAGGTTAAAAAAAAAAAAAAAAAGACATATCTAAATGATGGATTTTCATTTTGTTGGCAGCGAAATAGTAAATGGACCAAATTAAAACATCATAAGGTCATCCTTCTCTAAATAGAATATATGATTTCTGCTTTCATTTCATACATATCCAGGTGGTAATTCCCTTATCTACAAGAAATAAATTATTTTAATAAAAAGGAGCAATGCTAAAGAAGGAGAGGGTGAAAAACTAAAATTAATTTGGTAAAAATTAAGTTATATATCACCTATATATATCCTAATTTTTTAAAAAACCATAAAATAATTTCAAACCTAGGAAAAGAAGTCAGCATTTCGTAATAACTTTAACAACACCCTATCATGCCTTCTTTCTTTTCCATTTTTTTTTCTTCAAAAGAATTACTGTACAATCATTATGAAGAATTTAAGACAAACAGAAACATGAAGAAACATTAAGGAAAAAAATTTTATATGCAAAAATTTCTATAAAAAACTAAACTATTATGGAAAAGAGAAAACTACTATATTAGCATGTGATTATATATTTCCACAAATATGCATGTGTGTGTGTGTGTGTGTGTGTGTATATAAAATGAACTTAGTTTCATTTAGTTTTGACAAATAAGACCAACCGAATTTAACTGGAAAAGTCCAGTTACAAAATTGTGAATAGCAATCATGGCTCCACATTAATTAGATATTGGGGACAGAAATTTCTTAGATCCTTCAAGGAATCAATAGTATATAATGCTATGTTTTCTCTCTAGTCACCCACTAAATATCTTCAATTACTTTCCAGATTAACATGGGAGAAAAATACAAATTTGCCACTGTACCTTCAAAGCATAAAACCTCTTGTTTGAATTCGTATGGTACCTAGGAATTACAGTTTAAAGCATACCCATTGCAGATCGCATTACATACTACTTTGCACCAACTGTTTCATGTTCAAATATCTTCTCCTCTTAAGAAGCACTCCTCCGAGTAAAAGGACTTCCAAAGTTTTACAGGGGGTATATGTAATGAAATATAGATAACTACACCTAATTATCCAAAAACATCATGAGTTTATTGTACCCAAAAAAACTTAATAATCTCTGGTAGAAAAGGCCAAAAAAAAAAAAGAAGATATTTTATCTGTTACCTACATAAAAATACAAACCTGCCCAAAGTGCCCTACTGTAAAGTAGGGAAAAACCTGCAAAATTCACTTTCAAAACTGGAACACTCTAAGAGTTTGCTGTGTGACAAACAAGTAATTGAAGAACCATTGCTCTAGGTACTTCGGTTCCCTTTACAGCTTGTAGGCATACCATAGATACCTAATTAATGCTTTTAAGCTTGAACTTATTAATACATAATATCAAAACAACAAATGTTTGCTCTAGAAGTAAGTGGGGATGCTTTCACACAATTTAAACGTATATTCCTATTTATTTTTTCCTTAGATGAGTAAAAATGTGTATTTTCCAGCACACATATACACAAATGGGAAGAGGCAACACAAAGATGTTACAATGGCTACAGAATGCCTGCCCTATGATTCAGAGCGTTCTATGGGCAGTCATTTTACACACAAATCATAAGTATTCTTTTTTTATACTAGTATACTTAACTCTCCAGTTTAATAGAACTCTAACATCGCAATAAAACTTACTCAGGTGATGGAACAGGAGTTGAAACAGGAGTTGATTCAGGCATTTTAGGTGCAGCTGTGGCAGTGGCATTCTCAGATATACTTTTATTTCCTATTTTAGGAAAGATGCCCATGTTGAGTTCAATTTTAAAAAGCTGTACCATGAAAATATTTCATTATAACAAAGAACTTCAGTGTCTCAGGGGAGAAGAAATAAAATCAAATAGGGTGGCTAATACAGACTTTTTTATTTATTATTATTAAATCATTATTTTAAATCATTATTTTTAGAAAGAAATGATCATACAAGCTCACAACTGTAAGTAATGCATATTCTTTCTCAATTCTCAGATAAATAAAGCAAGTCAGATGACTGAATTTTATGTAATCTTACATGATTAATATGCCTACTAGATATCTGAAAGAGTTATTAAAGAGAATGAGAGGAAAGAAATAGGTCATTTTAAGTTTGCACTTAAAGTAAGTGTAACTAAGCATTTTTTTAAAACAAAAAGGCAAGATTGTTTCTCCTTGCTAATAGTATTCTTATTTGCTATTATTTAAGAGGAAAAAAAGGCTTTCTAAACTGAGTAGGTACTTGACACATAGAAAAACAGACTTCAAGTACCACCAAAGTATCAAAACCTCAGTAAAGAGATGAGGGGGGAAAAATCATTACTTCTACAGCAGAGAAGACTCAGAAAACAAATTCATGAGTTTTATATAAACAAGAACCTTTTATAAAAGAAAAGAACTTGTGAAACTCAAACAATGAAATTCAAATAAATAAGCATCTTTTAGAAGCGTTCTATATTTCTGAAATGATAAATCAAATTGTTTGGCTTATTAATTGATTTTCCTAACTAGAATGACCCCTTCCTGGAGTATAAACTAATTAAAAGACCCATAAAATGATTAAGTACCTTCTGTCAGGTCTTCAGTTTTTGCTCCCAGAATATTAGCAGCAATATTCACCATATTTAGAATGGCATCTAAAACAAAATTCAATCAGAAAAAAAAAAACAAAAAAAACACACACCTAAATATCCTCATATAAATTAATATCAGATAGTATAAAACCATTTATAATGGTCTTTTCACTTTTCTTTTCTTTTTCTTTTTTTCTTTTTTTTTTTGATAAATTACCTTTTTGGTATCCTTACTACTTATATCCAACAAAAGGATACAAATAAATTTCAGGCAAAAACTGTAAAGCACAATCTCAATTTTTATGTTCAGAAGAATTATATTTAAATGTACTTTTAAAAAAATAAAGATTCCCCAAAACCTTTTACCAAAACACTGTCTTGAGGACAATTCAACACAGAGCCTATACTGGGACAAGGAAGAAATCAGATGACCAAAAGAAATATTTTACAGCAAAGTCTGTTTTTCTTTTAAAAGGTTCTACAGTTAAAAATATAAAAAAACAGAAGGTTGAAAAAACAAAAGTTTTTCCTAAGTGGGTAGATATTATACATAAAAACAAACCAAAAAGGGAGATTATTATCCAAAGTAAAGTGGAAAGATTTTGTTATATAATATCTATGATTAAATTCCAAATTGATACTGTATAGAATCATTTCTTAGGTGACTTTAAAAAATCATTGGTCAAAATTGCAAAGTTTTGTGTATTATAACGCACAAAAATTCTTTTCTGAATAAATTGGGTGGGGATGGGAATGGCACAGATTAATTAAAAATAAAAGTCATAAAATGTTAAAAGAGCTGTGGTAGAGTGATTTGCATACTTGCTAATTCTGCCTCTCTTCCCAAGAGGATATCTGTAAAATGAGTAGAAGTGGTACAAACCTCCATATCTATATAAATCTCCAAAAGTACATGAGGACATCATACATAGCAGAACTCCATAAAAATTTGGTTTGGGGAACAAGGAGACTTCCTTCCATTAATGTGATGTAATTTCAAGGGACATTCACTTCCCTCTCAATCTAATTTCTGAAATTCCACTAGAAGTTAATTCTTCAGTATCATGTATTTCTCCTACTAAAAATACTAAGATCTGGTGGGGATACATCCTAAGTCTCATCAGTTATTTCCATCTTAGTCTCCTTTCCTGAAAAAGAGCCATAGATTTTTCATCACACTTTGAATGGAAACCAGAGAGATGTGGCCCTGGTCCTTTGACTAAACAGATGACTAAGCAAGAGATAAAGAAAGGAATGGAAACTTCATATTTCCTCAAAACCCACTTTTAATGAGAATCTAAAATAAATACTAGTACCTAATCCTCTACTTACCCTGTCACCGAAAGTTCAGTCAAAGCTGATCCAAAATTTTAGGATCAATAGTCTATACTCTAATTAGGCCTGTTGTGGCTTCAAAACAAGGTGTTACCTCAGATTTCAAATTTTTTGGCATTTATTTATCATTAAAGTATTTGAAAAACAAACACATCTCTTAATCTGTGTAAAGAAATTAGTTTTAGAGTATTCTCTCTGATCCTACAATAAGATTTAAACTATACCCCTCCTGTTTAAAATATTTATCATCATCATTTCAGAGAGTCATTTAGTAACAAAAGCTAAACAAGGCACATTTCTACTGTCTAATCTATAAATAATTTTGCTAGGTTTATAGAACACTGATAAACGTAGGGCCTATTTTATTTTTACTTAAGAGAAAGCATCATCTGAATGTTCTACTCTGACCATTCTCAACTTCCACCCAAACACATGATAACTAGTCACCATGATAATCTGGCCATTAAAAAGCCTTTGGAATAGGCTGAGGTAGTAATTTGGGAATATACTGTCAAACTACATACTTGTCCCTAATTTCTCCTGGATTAATCCAATCCTACATCTCTGTATGGGGCAACTGGTCATTAAAGCTCATTCCTTAAAAAATGAAATTCTCCTAGATGTAGGGACCAAATATCTCTATGTTAATACTCAGTATCCAGCACATCAATGACTTTTTCATAAAGAAAACAAACTTCCATTTTTTGATGTCCAGGCTGAAGAGTTTGTGGCTATACTACAAGAAAACAAAACAAAACTATTTCCTCCCAATGCTTCAGCTATCTCTGAAGCCTATTTCCATTTTCTCTTTTTCCTTCTAGGAACTTAACATAAATATAGATATACTTTGACTTAAAACAAAAAGTATATTTTGTCCTAAACAGGTACATAGAAACCTGGGCTTTAGCAGATACAGTGATTTTAACAAAATGTAGACAATATCTAACAGTAAAGGCAGACCTGCAAGAATATCATATTGCGGTCTAGCAAATTCACATGACAAAACACAAGGAAAGCAGAGTGATATAAAAATTCCTGTTGATTTAAATTTTCTGGTTCAAGAATGCAAACAAAAGAATCTGGTAGAAAATCTGCCAGAACTGGCATACACACTAAGCCAAGAAAGTCATTCTTCCTAGGATAGTAGTTTCTGCCTTTTTGGCAGTTAAGTAAATTATGTAGTATCAAGAATGTCTAAATATGCATTATTCATGTTCTTCAACTATCAAGCCCCATCAGAAGCAACATACTTTAATGATTTACATTGCCTAAAATTACTAACTACTCAATAGCAAAAGGGAAAAGGAGTTTCTAAAGAAAAGATCAAAACCACAGGATTCTATTTTACAGACTGTATAAAAATTAAAAATAAGGAAAAAATTAATTAGGTTCAAATAAGCAAACCAAGTTAATGTATAAAGTGGTGATGATTACAGTCAAACTCAGACATTCTAGTGCAAGACACCAGCTCTTTGACCTGGTTTCACTCTATTATTTACTCTTTGTTAAAGTTATACCAGCTTGGATGTGGTAGCTTGGTAATAGTAAAAAACAAATTCTTCTGAAGACTAAAAGGACACTGGTACAAAAGGCAGCAGGGTTGTATCATGTCTATAAATTTTATTATGGCAAAAGTCTTGCCACTCAGCTCTCTCTGGCTTCTCTTACTCTGAAACTTCAAGAGGAAGAGATCTTTTTTAAACCCAATTTTTCTGCTTAGATTCAGCTGACACTCTCCCAACCCATCTTGTCTCACTATACAAATTCTTTCAACACCTAGAACACTGAAAGGTAAATGGACTACCCTTCCAGATATCTGTAAAAAGAAAAATAAATGATGTGTCATGAAGACACATACCTTCAAGAGGATCCAAAAAGTAGGATCTAAAAATAATTTTAATTAATTAAAATAATACAAACAGGGGATTGTTCACCATACCATGTAAATATAGCTAGGTTTTTAAAGGTGTCTAGGAATTAATCCCATAAGAAAATAGAAAATGTAAACACAGAACATCAACAGGAATTTTCTTTGTCTAAAACTATGTTCAGGTATAACTTCTCTCCCCTTTTTAGTAGTCACCCAAAACTGAAGATTTTTTAGTCTGGGGCTATTTTGTGACCCCAGGAAATAATGATGCTTCCTCAGATTACTAAACTACGCAAGTAGCAGAATAATGATTACTTAATTTATGAAATTGTTTAATACAAATTTAAGGACACAAACAATAATATTAATATACAGATGGATAAAATAGTATCATTTCTTTCCCAAAAAACTACATCCCATTGCAGTGAATGAGGCTCCTATTTTTATACCATGATAAGCCAGATAGCTTGGGATCCCATTTAAACTAATATATAAAAAGATGTCCAGCAATAAAGTAAAACAGCCTATGCTGAAATGTAGCGAAGTTAAATGTTACATAAAAGAATTGTCCTTTTATGTAACATATATGTAATCTAAATACCTTTATAAAATAAAAATTTAAAAAGTAAAAAATATATTAAGAAAAAAAAAGAATTGTCCATACAAAGGCATTTTTAACACTTTTCTTCCCTTCCCTTAAAACATCCACTAAAGTCTACAGTTTAAGGAGAAGAGCAGAAGAAGGAGAACAGAGAGAAGGAACTCATAACTCCATATATGAAAGCTGTAAGAAATGTATGGCCAAGTACACGCACTACTGTCAAGAATCAAAAAAAGAAGTTAACAAAGTCAATGTACACCATGGGATTGGAATTCAAACAATTCAATTCACTTAGAACATCAAGGGAAATGCACAAGTAGCTAGTCTTCTATTTTACTAACAAATTTATTTTCATTAAACTCAATTATTAATCTTCAAACAAAAAGAAAATCCCCGCATATAAATCTTAAATTCTTTGAGAATAACCCAAAATAACAAACACATTAAAATATACCTACACACATTCTAAGAGTGAAAATAAAGTGCCAGTTGGTTATGGTCTTTCCAGTAAAATCCGTAACTAGCCTAGCACAGGTTTGGACATACATTAGAATGAAAGCAAACTAAACTACTAGTATCCTAGTCATTGTTTCTTTAATTTACAAAGAGATGATGATGATTACTGTTATTATTATCTTTACTCATTATTATTAAGGATAAGGATGACTTTTATATTTTGTTATTAAAGAGAAAACTAACCATATCCATAAATTAATGAATCTTCATTTGCTAAGATTTCACTGATACCATCCATTAAACTAACATTCAATTTCAATTTCTTTCCCATCCAGTTAAGATTACACCCAGATACTCCTGCCATGCTCCTGCCTATATGGTCTAAGACCTCTTTAATAATTCCTTAATTGGAGTAGAAGAACCACCTTTTTATGCTTGCATTTCCACCCCCTCTTTCTTTTCATCTTCTCTTCCTATTTTATTTCCATGGGAATAATTTTCAACTCAAAGTTCAACAACGAGAGTGGGAGCCTCCTAAATTATACTACAACAAAATAAATTAAAAAGTTAAACAGGAAACACCTCAATAGTAGACTGTCTAGTACCAATTATATGAAAACCCCAAAATACTCACTTGTAGCAGAACCAAGAAGATTTTTTGAGGATTTATCCTCCCCAGTACTATAATCCAGTGGATAATCTGTTTAGAGAAAATGAAATAACTAATTAATGCTGAGAGCTATCTCCAATGACATCTTGTTTAAAAGCTCAAATTATGTCCCATCCAAGTCACTGGTATTTATAACACATTTTATAATATTAATTACACTTCTAAAATGTTCACAAAGAGAAAATGAGATTCAGAAGTCACTTAACAGATACAAGCAAACCAAGGAAAGGACTTCTGCTGCTTACCAAAATTTTAACCACATTTATGACTTTTAATCAAGCCTTCAATGTGCGTTACCAACCCTTAGTACATGTCTTTATTTCACTGATGGGAAAACTAGAATAGATATAATTTAAATTGGCCAGAACTACAGTTTAAGATATCTTAAAATAAGAACTTGATAAAACAGAAACAGAATGTCATAAAACCTTCCCCAATTCCTTCAAGCTTATATGAGTTTTTCAAAGTCTCACTTTTAGGATAAGGGAAAATCAAAGGAATTCTACTCAATTCTACTACTTCAGTTACTTTTATAAAAGTCTAACAGGATTTTGTGCCTGGCATAGGAATATAATCATAATTTATAGCACTGTAACTGGGGTTCCCAGTTACAAATAACTAATTGATAACCTTGGAACACAGCTTAATTTATAAAGTAGACAATCATATTAGAAGACAGTTTTAAGAAAAAATTGATATTAAAGTTAAAAAACAATTAAAAAATAAGGTCTAAAGACAGCATTCATACTGATTTTTTTTTTTAATGACATGTACCCACTCATTACTATCAGATTTTAAAAAGCAAAAACTACACCTAAGAGTCACCTGTTTTAAAGTCACCTACCATAGTCCTCATCAAACAGTTCTTGACGTTCTGACTGATACTGGGAATCAGCAATCTCTTCATATTCTTCCACCATGCTAGTGCCAAATATCCTATTAACAACAATTTCATTATAGACTTCCAAAACAAAGACTTGTTAGGGTTGATCTTCTCTTTACAATAAATGATGAAATACCCAGACTTTGATTATGCCCTGAAGAATATTAACTTTGGAGTCCAAATTAATGATTGCTCCTTACATTGCAATCATCTCCTGTTTCCATTAAAATATAAAATTTAATCTATGTAAGGCACTTAAAAACACAATGACCAAGTTTTGATAGCAGTCCAAAATATTTCCTTATATTATCACCTTAAAAATAGTAAGTAAGCTAAACCAAACACATAAAATAAAGGCTATTTTTTCCTTGAGAGGAATTTTTGACATTTCTCTAAAATGTGTTCACAAGAAAATGGCTTAATGGCTTATATTTCTACGGTATTAACTTCACATAATAGAAAATTATTTATTCACTTTGAATATATTGGGATTTGGTATATCACACTTTTAAAAACCATTTAGTAAATAAATTTTTTTCTGTATTACCTTATAAGGCTTAATGGACAAAAGTGTTCTGATCCAAAATGTGATACTAACTCCACCTAAAGAATAAAAACACATGAAATGGAAAGCCAACACAGTGCATCTGAGATTACTTAGCAATCTGCAGGGGCTTTTTTTCATTATACCATTTCTAAAAATAAAGTTCTCATTTCCCCAGAAAGCAATACTTTTGCTAAAAATAGTTTTTGCTTTTTTTGCCATGCACTAATATGCCAGGCCCTGTTATTCAATATTGCAAAAGAGAACGTTGCTAACCTTTATGTATTTGATGAACATCTGAAGCAAGAGAAAGGAAAAGAAAAAGAAATCAGTTCAAAAGTCTGGATAACATGCCATAAGCAACTTTAAATATTTGTAAACTATACTGTATAATTTACGTATAGAAAGCAAAGTACTGGTACGGATAACACTGTAGTATTCTCAATCCTTTACAGAAATCAAAGTAATCATTTAAATTTTTATCATCACAACTACAAAATTAATCTAAATATCTGTATTGAAATAAATTAACTTACGGTTAAGTTAAATGACCTATAATTCACTGCTGTAATCTTATGTATTTGATAGTATGAATGCATTCTAAAATCAATTAATAAACAGTATCTAGGAACAAATCATATCTTATATTACTTTTAAGTATTTTAGATAAGTATCATCTAAATCATTTATATAATGATACTATGTGGATAACATATCTGTGTATACACATATTGCTAAATGATTAACTAGCATTATATGAAATGATACTTGTACATTATTGTATATAAGTTGTTTCAGGAAAAGCATGAATTTTTTATATGGTATGATATTTAAACAATAACTTACAGAACTGGAAGATATATAATATCATTCTGCTTTTAAAATGTAAGCTACAAAAAAGTAGTTTGTTAATTTGATTTAGCTCTTTTGGGATAAGGAAAACCCAGGTAAAAATATAAAATTTATCACTATGAAATGTTTTTGTTTTTGTTTTTTTGCTTTTAAGCCTCAATTCTACAAAAGAGGGTTTTTAATTATAAAACTAATCAACACCAAAGTTGATTATGTTGATATAAGTATGTTATAGTCTCCCACAATGAAAGGGACTAGGTAGGGAGTTTTAATACGGCATTTCTTTATGCCATTGATATAACATTCTTCCACTGTTAAAGTTGATGATCTAAAGAATGATTCTCAGAATTACTTGGTAACATCTGAGTTGCTTTAATTGTAAAATTAAACACAATTGCCTCACCTGGCACATAATTTTTAACATTTTTTTTCCTCCTCACAGAGTAGAAAACTGCTGTATAAAAAGGAAACAATAATTGTTTCTGTACTCATTTTAAAGGAAATGAAAAATGTAATTTCTTTTTTCTAACACTGTTAAATTATTAAATGAGAATATAATTATATTTTAAAAATATAATTTAGCATTTTTATAGTAAGACTAGGAATACTACAAGTTTATCCATTTATAGCAGCCAATTTAATACATGCTTAATAAAAGATAGACAATAAAATCCCAGAAGACAATTAGATAGCTAAAGTTCTCACATTTAAAGAAGAAAAAGAAAAGAGAAATTAGAGCTGATGCCATTCCAAAAGGCCATTATTATTAACACAATGGTACTTTAAGGTACAGCTATTATTTTAAAGGAAAAAAAAAGAGTGAGGGGAAGAGTACGAACTTCCCCTATTTTGTCTAAATGTAATTCGAGAGCTAGAATTCCACCTATTTCAACGGTGGAGGAAGCTGAAGGAAATACTAAGTATGAATTTTTCTTAAAGTTGACTTTATTTGAAACTGGCATTTGGACATATTTCACTTGAAAATATAAAAGAAAGGTCAAAAGCCCACTGATAATAAAGTCAAATAACTGGATATTAAACTGAAACAGGGGAGTGGATGTAGCTCAGTGGTTGAGGGCCTGCTTCCCATGTACAAGGTCCTGGGTTCAATCCCCAGTACCTCCAAAAAAACAAAAAAAAACAACTGAAACAATGTAAGAATCAGAGATTCTAATAAGTTAAGAAATCAGACTTGCTTTAAAAACTTTAGTGTTAAATGATGATTTGGGTTTCAAAATAGAGAGAAACATAATAGTATGAAGATAATATTTTACATAAAGACTCAAAAAATTATTAAGAGTAATAATTTCAAATTTCATCAGAGCCACAAATAAAAAAACTGGTCTAGGCTTCCAGTTATACAAAAGGGAATGTATTAATATTTGTCTCATAAAATAATATATCCAAATAAGAACAGCATATATACTACTAAATTTCTTCTTAATTTGTTCTGATTTGTAAGGGGGTAGAGTATGATATTAAGTGTGAATAACAGGTACGTGTTCTACATTTGGAACATAGTCCTAATATGTATAAACATTACATTACCTTCACATATTTTGCATACATCTGTTCATCTAAAGGAAAACTCTGGACATTCCTTTCATCTCTACCATGGAAAGTACCCAGCTTAATCCATTTATTTGTGGGATATCTAAAAATATAAAGCACATTGTTTTTTAAAAATCATAAGCAAAATATTGACAGTTTCCATCACATCTTCAAAACATATCCTGTACATTTTCCCCTTCCAGGTGAACACACTGATTTAACATAGTTCAAATATGACAGGTCCTTAAGTAAATAAATACATTTTCTTTTCCAACTAAACTGACAGGTTCCTTTTTACTGGGAAGAAAACCTTGAAAAATCATACCCCTATCAAATATTAGGGAGGAAAAAGAGATGAAAGAAGAAGGACCAGGACCACTTCTTGGGGGTTGAGAGAGAATTTAAGTGAACCGGAGGTTTTAAAAAAAATATTCAAGGGATTGTTTTGGAAGGAGGTACAACTCTGAACATACTAACAGGTATACGATGGTATAAAATATAAAATACAAGAGTTGGTGGAAAGGGAAACAAAAACAAACAAAAAAACCCTTTTCCATCATACATCATATTTTATTTTGGAATGTCTTGTACAGCTGCTCCCCTTTAAAGGAAATCTAAAATAAAAGCCTAAACTATTGTTTTTGTTTACTGCAGCATTTAAAGAACTCAAAATAATGAGCTCTCTCTTAAAATATAAAACATTAAAATATATATACACATACACTTGACCTGTGGAGGCTTGATATGTCCATTTGACAGATGGGAAAACTGCAGCTTAGAAGGAAGTGGTCTGACAAGGTTAGTGGCAGAAAAAGGGATGAAATTCTCAAGAGGGCCTTGAGAACTGACTTCAAAAACTGTACGTATACAATGCTGGGGGTAGGGGGAAAGAAACCATGGAATGAAAACAAGAGAAGAATGGTTAATAAATAATGCCATCCTATATGGTATATATTGGGCACTAGAAGTATTTATGGAATGAATAAACACACCCACTGAGGCAAAAATAAGTATTAATTTAAAATGGTGTGTTTAAATGACAAAGGGATATTCTCAGGATGTAAAAAGTAAAAACTAAATTTTTTTACTAATTTTTTAAACTTATTTAGAATTATTAAATAATTAAATGCATAGTAAAGATTATAAAGAATATATCCAAATGGTTGATGGGATTGTGATGCTTTTCCAATTTCTTTACAATATATTTCTTTTGTAACACCCCAACACATACACAACATTTTAAAATACACTTTAACAAAAATAAACCTCATGATATATAAAATGAAGCACTTGTACATGTATGTTTTTAATAAATTTTTAAAGAAATATCTAGAAGCAATAGAGCATAAGATTAAAACGGCTTTGGGCGTGGGAGTAGCTAGTGGTTTGAGCACCTGCTTTCCATGTACAAGGTCCTGGGTTCAATCTCCAGTACCTCCTAAAAAAAAAAAAAGGGGGGGGGGGGTTTGAAGTCAGGGATCTAGGTCTAAATTGTGGTTCTCCCCACTCACAAGTCAGGTGACCTGGGCAAGCTATTTAACCTCTCCTTGTCTGTTTCCTTATCTTAAAAGGGAATAATAGCAACTAGTTGTCATAAGCATTGTATCAGTTAATGAAAGCAAAGTGCTGAACAAGCGCCTACACACTACAGTAGTATTACTACTATTACAAACTGATAAACTAATATAAAAAATAAAATGACTGAAGCTAAAAAGAGTGACCCATTGTTTAATTTTTATTCTATAGATCCAACATAGATCCTGTAGAAACTAGCTTTAGAATTTACCTGTCACTGATAGAAACCAGAAAGTCTTTAGGAGTAGAAGAAAATAATTCATAATTTGCAATATCAAGTTGTTTTACTTGAATTGGTTCACAAAGTTCAATAACAAACCTTCAAAAAGAACATAAGACAATTATTTAGATAAACCAACCAAAATAATCATTCACATCAAACATGGCATTAATAGTTTACATATAATAGACTTCTATTAAAAGTTACTCATTAAAATGTAAGGAAGGAAGATTAATAGCCCTAGTTATCCATAAGGGAACAAGTTTATGTATTTCCCAAGCATATTATTAGTGGAAAAAAAAGTATAAATAAAACAAGATATTGATTTTGCCCAATCGTATTATTTTAAAAATTATTTTTTAATGACAAAGCTCATTCTTAGAGAATGAATGGCTGTGATAGGAACAGCTAATGATTTTATTAAATTGACTAGTTTAGAGAACAGAAACTATGTTAAGTGACTTATATCCACTGTTTTATTTAATTTTCACAACAAACAGCAAGATATTCTCTCCATTTTACAGAATCATTCAATAAACACTTATTGCCCATCTCACTTTCTTTCCTTCTTCATTTTAGTAAAAGAACCTTAAAGTTGTAGTTGAACATATAGACAACCATCAAAGACTGCATTTCCCATCCTTGGAAATGTTTACTTAGTTCTGGGTGATGGGATGTGAGCAAAAGTGTTGAGTGCAACTTCCAGGTCAAGTCCTTAAAAGGAAGCTGCTAGCCTTCCATTTGCTTTCTCCCACCTTACAGTCTGGAATGAGGAGGATGTGGTAGTAAAAAAAAAAATCATCTCAGCAATGAAGGAAGGGGCAACACCTTAGGGGATGGCAAAGAAATATTACAAAGGTGTGTAGGTCCTTTGTTCTGTTCTCAAAGCAGCCTTTCACCCCTAACTCACTTACTAGCTCAGGCTTTTATGCCAGAGAAAATAAAACTTTTATTTAAACTATGTAAAAACAGCAGAATCAAAAGCACTAACTAGTAGTCATTTAGCCAGTAAGTAGTGAAGCTAAGGTCAGAACACATATATCTATACAGCTCCAAAGCCTAAGCACTTTCCATAACACCACAACACTCTGGCGGTAATGGGAGAACTAGAGAGCATCAGGACTTTGTTTTTTTATTTAAAATGGAGAAAATAAATCCCAAAGAGAGCATTACCAGGTATAGAGAGTCAATTCACTAGGACTATACAACACAAACAATGAGCCCTAATGTAAACCATGGACTATAGTTAATAGTACAATTACAATATTCTTTCATCGATTTTAACACATGTACCACATGAATGGGTGAAGGGATATATGAGAACTCTGTATTTTTGGCAAGTTTATTCTGTAAACCTAGAACATCTCTAATAAATTTAAAAAGAGGGGGAGGATAGTCTTGTCTCTAAGGAAAAAAAAAAAGAGACCAATTTATCAGGAAGATATAACAATTCTAAAACTTGTATGCACCTAATAAATAGGCTCATAATATATAAAACATTCCACATTAAAATTGATTTTACAATGCTCTTTCATTATATCTTTATGCCTCATCTCATGTTGTCTTAGAAACATAGAACGAATATTATATGCAAATTAATAGGACTACAAGTAGAAGTTGACAAATGCAGTTTCAATACATCTCTCATTTATAGGCTAGGAATTTAAAAGATCAGTAAAGCAGATTTGAACACAACAGTAATTTGATTTAGTCAATATATATACATTAAACAAGTAAAGAATTATACTTTCTTCTCAATCATAATTTTTCTTTGGAAATTTAAAAATATGCTATTAAATTAATCATGGATCAAATAAGAAATCATAATGGAAACTTAACAGTATTTAGAACATGTAACACCATGAACCAAAATGTAGTAGGATGCAAAGAAGATTTATAACTTTAAATGGAAAAGAAGGCTGAAAATTGAGTTAAGCACTAATTTAAGAACGCAACTTTTAAAAGTTCAACAAACTAAACCTAAAAAAAGGTGGAAATATAATAAGCAAGCAGAAATTCATGAAGCAGAAAACAAAGATACAAAAGAGGGAATCAAAGTTAAAAAAAAAAACAAATTTCAGTGGAGATTAAAGGAAGCACAAACAAAATATTAGAAATATATTTAAAGAACTAGACAGGGAAGCAGATGTGGCTCCCACCTACCAAATGGGAAGTCCCAGGTTCGGTCCCCGGTACTCCTAAAGAAGACAAGCAAGACATCGAGCTGACATGACGGGCCAGCATGGTGAGCTGACACAGCAAGATGACGCAACAAAGGAGACACAAGGAGGAAATACAATGAGAGACACAACAAGCAGGGAGCGGATGTGGCTCAGGTGATTGGGCGCCTCCCTTCCCACATGGGAGAACCCAGGTTCAGTTCCCGGTGCCTCCTAAAAAGACGACGAGCAGACACAGAAAGCACACAAGCAGACAGCAAACGCAAATGAGGGGTGGGGAGAAATAAAAATAAATCTTTAAAAAAAAAAAAAACTACAGACAAAAAAGATCTTTAAACAATGATAAAAATGTTTATTCCAGAAAATTTGAAAAAAGGTGAAAGACAAATATCTAGAAAAATATAATTTACCAAAGCTAACCTAAAAAGAAACAGAACACCAAAACAAGTATTTTTCTTTTTTTCAAGATTTTATTTATTTATTCCCC